>CM074299.1:8357137-8647137 GCA_037194245.1 Opsariichthys bidens
TTTAAAGTGCTATTGACTGTCATCAACCTTGATGTCATACTTTATTTGGTTGTTAGTAGTTACTACCTGTTTTTGGCCTACATGCATTCAGGTTTATGTTCACATGGTTATTGGCCTCATTATGTGAACTGGTTTCTACTTTTGGTTTGTCTCTTAACGTTATATAACTTGTATTAACCTTATGAACGAGAACGTTGGAGATTGTTGCTCATTTTGGTCAGAAGAAATTCAGTTTTATTCAACTAACCTAGTTTTTGTGGGTTTTTTCTGGTGGTAGGTGATCATGTGCACTTCCTATTTGAACAGTCAACCAAAAAAATGAGAATTCTGTCATAATTTCTCAATCTTACACAAGACTTTCATTCATCATCAAATTTTTAAAATAAACGTGTTCAATTAAAGCGGTCTTGTTAGAAAACCTGAATTAAATCACTCTATACAATCTATATTTTACTTTTTGAAGCATGATTTGTTGCATGCTTTCAAAGTATTTGGTTGCATCAACTTCCAAAGTAGTGACAAAATTGAGAAGATGAAAGAATGTTGCGTAAATATCTCCATTCAAAGGTTTGGAACAACTGATGACAATTCATTCATCAATTCATTCATCATTTTTGGGTAAACCATCCCTATTTAGTGTAAACTTTCTTTGTAGTGATACTGAAGAGGTTTCTAAAGATTTCCAGTGGTTGTACCGTTTTTGGTGTGCACCTGGCCTTATTTCTTATATTCTGTATGCTTACAGGTTAAAATTTGCAGATTAGAAATACATGAGTTAGGATGAGACAAGGTAGATGTCTTTAGAGATGTTCTATAATTACCTTTCTTACACATTGCTCACAATTTACCAACATATAACAGATTTTATCTTCACTCTATGCAAGGTCACAATCTGTGTTTTTCTAGCTTAATATGCTACAAAGTGTTTAGAAATGTTTCTGTATTTTGATGCATTGCTGTTAAGTATGAATGTTCGCTGGCGTTCATGAAATACATGAAATTCATGTTTTCTAAAACCAATTTTAATGTGTATGGCTTTTGCGAAGCAGCTGGCCAACTTCTGATGCGCACAAGTGGTGGTTCAATTTATTGTTTTGCTGTACCAGAATGTTACTAAATGCGCTGGAAATGGCTGGATGGTTTTCTTGGAGACTATTATGGGTATGCTTGTTCTAATGCTGTTTACATATATTTCCTTCCATTTATTCTTTTTATTACAGTCGAGAATTGATTTTAAATGATTGCCGTCAGGATTGGCTTGGGTATCCTGTGCATCTTATAACGAAGCAGCAGTTTTAATACAGGTAAGCATTTGAGGGATATTAGTCCACTGAACTTAGACATTTTTAGTCAGCTTTATTTTTAATTTTCTGAAAGAGAGTGAGAAAAATTAACCAATTTAGAAATGTGGCTTCATGATTCTTTGTTGTCTTGAGTAATATATCTTTGCAATATGGATTCTTTGTGAATGGTTGACTATCTACAATGCAATTCTCATTTTTACAGTGCTATTAATGTTTTGGGGGACATTTGCTGGCTACAGTAAAATGTTAAAAAGCAATTTTTTTTTTTACTTGGAAATGCAAGGAGAACTTAACCTTCCTCTGGAAAAGTTAAGGAAATAAAAATGTTGAATAAAAAGTCATGTAGTACAAGCCTTTTCTGGTTCTGCTTGGCTGCTAAATAATTCATCAGCTAAGCTATAAATTGCTCTTTTTAAAGTCAATCTCTAATTGTATTAATTTTACAATTTTTAAAAGATTTTTGAAAAAATGTTAAATCACAGGCTACTAGCAAATCCATGAAAATTCGTAGGTCAAAAGTTGGTGGAACTCTGTGGTCCTCAATCTTCAAGCCAAGCACTGTGTAGAATAATCTACACCAGGGGTTTTCAGTCTTTGTCCTAGAGACCCACAGCCACTGCTTTTTTTATTTTTTATGAATCCTTTATTTGAAACACCCGATTCAGATCACTAGCTCATTAGAAGGCTTAATGAACAGAACTGAACTGATTGTGTCAGATATAAACATTTGCAGTGCTATGGGTCCTCTGAACCAGACTTAAAAACTACTGTGCTACATTTGCTGAATACAAAAAATAACGGTAATAGTGTAAACCTTTTGTCATATTTGAAGACTGTGACTTCAATTCTTAGTTAAACTCAGGCAATTGGTGTGTTTTACATAGTTTTCTGTAGTGATCTGTGTATGTAGTGTTTCAAGATTAAGTGTTTTTTTTAAATGCATTTTGAAAATTGCTGTTGTTTGAAAAGTTTTGTTCAGCTGATTTCATTAGTCATGCTTTCTTCTGATTTGATCTCGTACTAAATTGTTGCATCCTATATAAAGTGAAATGCAGTATGCTAGTATGCTTTGGCTATGACTCCAAAGCCATTAAACAGTGTGAGCTAAGAAACTGTTTCATATGGGCTTTGCTGAGTTAATTCATACGCTATTTATTCTGCTGTTGTCATAATGTTTCTCACATAATCTTTGGTCTTGCTGTTAATTGTCTTCTTGTGGTTTTTATTTTGGTTCTCTGTGTTATCTTTTTGCCTTTTACCATAGCCTGACCGTCGTTGCCTTCTTTCATCTACAGGTGTGTGTTGTTGCACCTCAGCATGGCTGTGGTCATCCGTTTGCAGGGTCTCCCCATTGTGGCTGGGACTATGGACATACGCCATTTCTTCTCTGGATTGACCATCCCGGATGGTGGTGTGCATATTGTAGGGGGTGAACACGGTGAGGCTTTTATCGTGTTCGCCACAGATGAAGATGCAAGGCTTGGAATGATGCGCACAGGGGGGTCGATCAAAGGGTCCAAGGTGTCTCTGTTACTGAGTAGCAAAACAGAAATGCAAAACATGATTGAGCTGAGCCGTAGGCGCTTTGAAACGGGCAGTGCCGAGGTTGCCACAGGAAATGGCAGTAGGCCGGGTCCACCAGTTAATACTGGTGGAAGTGGAAGGGGCAACTTGGCAACCACAGCACAAGGTTTCAGTAACACAACTTCAACTACAGCCACCACAGCAGTGTCAACACATGAGCCTGTAAGCAACAAGACTGTCCCCACCTTTTCGACCACTACCATGGGAAACATGCCCCCAAACTTTAATAATTTTAGCAGCCCGAGTCTTAGTTTGGGATCCACAATGACAACGGCAATGTCATCCTTGAACTCTGTACCTCCCCCAATACCTCCCTTGCCCACCATGCCAACTCTACCACCGATGCCCCCCATACCAGTACCACCGCCAGTATCCACATTGCCACCGGTACCTGCTGTTAATCCGCTAACGTCAGTGCCTCCGGTCCCTCCCATTGCACACATGCAGCACCTACCTGCACTTCCTCCATTCAATCCGGGTGTCCCTCCTCCAGTCGGCCCTCTAGCTGGTGGTTTGGCTGCCTCTGGTCCACTGTCTCTCGGAAATCACAATCCAATGTTCCTGAATCCCCTAAACCCTCTAAACCCCCTTAACCTCCAACCTCATTTGAAATCAGCAGCGACAAACCCAGATGAGTTTTACGTTCATTTACACGGCCTTCCTTTTTCAGTCACTGAAAATGAAGTCAGAGATTTCTTTCAGGGACTTGGGATTGAGTCGGTTCGTTTGCTCAAAGACCACCTGGGTAGAAACAATGGCAGGGCATTGGTTAAGTTCTTCTCGCCTCAAGAGTCTTTTGAAGCTCTGAAAAGAAATGCTGGAATGATAGGCCAAAGATACGTTGAGGTTTCTCCAGCTACAGAGCGACAGTGGAGAGAGTGCACAGGACAGTCTAAAGCAGGTGGTGACACCGAACACATTCGCCATCATCGCAGAAGCACCAATTCGCCACCACCCTCTGGCCGTGACCGAGCTAGATCACGATCTCCCCATAAACTAGAATTTTGTGTGTATTTGAAAGGACTCCCGTATGAAGCCGAAAACAAGCAGATCTTTGAGTTTTTCAAAAATCTTGACATTGTTGAAGATAGCATTTACATTGCATACGGGCCTAATGGCAGGGCAACCGGTGAGGGATTTGTGGAGTTTAGGAATGAAGCTGACTACAAAGCTGCTCTTGGATGCCATATGCAGTACATGGGTAGTCGGTTTATTCAGGTGCATCCGATCACGAAGAAAAACATGTATGAAAAGATAGACACCATTCGCAAACGAATGCAGGGTTCTCAGGGCGATCAAAAGAATAGCTCTGGAGGAAAGAGTGCCAAGAATTGTGCTCACATAACCAATATTCCTTATAACGTGACAAAAAAAGATGTCCGTCTATTTCTTGATGGCATTCAATTGTTTGAGGAAAGTCTTAAGGTGCTAGTTGATGCAAATGGTAATGGTCTTGGCCAGGCTATTGTGCAGTTTAAGTCTGATGAGGATGCACTTAAAGCAGAGAGACTTCATAGGCAAAAATTGAATGGCAGGGATGCTTTCGTTCATTTGGTAACATTCGAGCAGATGAAGGAAGTTGAGAGAAATCCTCCTCCACAAGCAAAGAGAGGCCAGAAATCCCTAGGAAATTCTCATGCTCATTCCCATGCACACGTTCAGCCCCAGGCCCAAATTCCCCAAGTGCCTCATGCTTTTCCTGGAATGACAGGCGATGAGTTCAGTTTTCTGAGAAACGCTGTAGGGACCCTTGGCAACGGTCCCCCTTTTGTCAACCCGTTTGTTGCCCCAGGTAATGGACTGGCAGGTCCACCGCCTTTGCCACCACTTGGTGCTGCTTTAGGTGACGTCTCACTCGGCATTCCCCCGCCAATGGTTGGAGGACCTATGCCTGGTCCTGTTCTAGAGCACCCTGGTTTCAGACCCAGCGCACCTTCTGGTTTTGGTGCGCCAGAGCCTTTAAGGGGCATCCCATCGTTTGATAATGGATCTTCTCGTAAAGCAGTTGGCCAAAATCATGGGAACCAAGGTCAGAGGCCAGCATCTGAGAGTCTTAGAGGACCAACCAGTGGTCCAGGTAATTCACGGCCCACTATTGTCAAAATTCAAAATATGCCCTTTACTGTGACTGTTGATGAGATCATCGATTTCTTCTATGGCTATCAAGTGTTGCCTGGTTCTGTATGCTTGCAATTCAATGAGAAAGGTTTGCCCAATGGGGAAGCGATGGTTGCTTTTGACTCCCATGATGAAGCAATGGCTGCTGTAATGGACCTGAATGATAGGCCTATTGGGGCAAGGAAAGTTAAGATCACTTTGGGGTGAAAACAATGACTTTGTCATTGCCAAGTATGTTTTCTTTTGTCACGGTTTTCTGAAAATGAATCTGGATGTTTTTATGTACAGCAGAAGAAACTGACAAGTATTAGTTTTTTTTTTTCCTTTTTTTTTTTTCACTGGACACATGTATCCAAGATTGTAGTGACATGAAGCATGACAATTGAAGAAAGACAATGTTTATTTTTAATCCCCTCTGAACAGCATTGTTTAAGACTTCAGGACAATTTTTTAGTTCACATCTACAGATCTGAAAAGGGGCATCTTTTTTAGTGATATTTTCAATAGAGCATTGGAGTAGGTTAGTTCCTCATTGTTTGGTATCGCTGCTTAAGTTTTACATCTGTATATGATCCATGCTGCATCTACGCATGTCCTTCTGAGGTAAAAAGAAAAACAAAACAAAAACGTGCTGCCATGCATTGTGTGCTAAATACATGTCTACACTTCAGTTACAATGTTTGCTCTCTGCAAGTGTTTTTGTCAATAAAATGCATATGCAGTGTCTTTATCAATATCTGTTGCTGTCACATTGGATTGCTTTAAAAGCCTGATGTCAAACCAATACTTCACTGTAAACATTAAGCGGGATGTGAAGCAAGTGTGGCATTGTAATATTATGTATATGAAAGCATTTTACTCTCTTTGCTTAGCTCTCTTCACAATGTGTTGCTGTGTTGTTTGATGATAGCTTCCTTTTTTGGATTTGGGTTTTTTTCAGTGCTGCTGAAATGGATCCGTAGTTATACTTGGTTTATTTTGACTTTCCAGCGCTTTTTCTCTTGTAAATACTTTCCAGCTGAACTATTTTGTCAATAAAATGTCATTCATGAAATGACACTTAAAGGTATTGTATTCTCTCCTGTCCTTCTGTTTCTTTCAGTTCAAATATGAACAATAAAATGTTTTGCTGTGACTTCCTTGTTTCCCATAATGAACTGCATATTTATATTTTTTTCCCATCAGATGTCTGAAGATGTGACTCTAGCTCTGATGTTTTGTTTGTTGCTTAAGACTCTTTATAATACTGTAGCATTGACCTTTTCCCACAATGCTTTATCTAAAATGTTTTTTTTTTCCTACATTGGAAATGAGAAGACTCATTTTAAATTTCATATTTTCTGCTGCCACACATAAGCTTCTCTGGTAAAAGCTTTATACTGTATTCTTTTTTCAGAGTGAAAAAAATATCTGATGTGTCAGGAAAATAAATGATATAGTAGTTTGGATTCTGTTGAGCTGCACAGAATAAATTTAGTGTGCTCTTATGCCTGAAGCATTGCCCAAAACATCTCTTAATATTGTATGGATCAAAAACTTATGAAATTCTGCCCCAGTTGTGCCACAGATGGATTTCTAACAATGCAGTGTCTTTGTATGAAACATTAAAGAGGAACACATTTTTGAATTTGGCTGTTTTTGAACTTTTCTGATATTATAAAAGTGGATGATCAACTCTCATGCAAACTGTACTGATGAGAAGTGCATGAAATTGTTTTGGCTGTGGATTATGATGGCAAATGCTGCATAAATGATTTTAAGTTGCACATGCTTGTCATTTCTCTCTAGTAACTGTTTTTTCAAAGAATTCTGCACATTCTTGATGCATTTCTTTAAAGCAGGTCAAGTGGGATTGCTCAAATGCTGTTCTTTGATGCTTTGAATCTGCTTGCGCTGGGCCTGTTCAGAAGCACACAAGTTCACGGTTATTTATGCAAGATTTTTTTTGTTTGGATTGAGCTTTTGTACTTTTGGTGTTGTGAAATGCTTTAGAATTAAATTCACGATGAATTGAGTGCATTTCTGCCCGTTTCGCATTCTCAAGTGGTTCTCAAGCTTTGTAGACTGCATATATTACTTTGCCTTTTTGACACTGAGCTTTGATTCCTGATTATCATATTTATGTTCAGGTAAGTTGTAATCATAGACGTTAGTATTGCTGTAAACTACCTGAGAGCATTGGATTTTCTACCAGATTTACTCATTTTTGCTAATGTTTTTAAGGACGAATGCATTGTGGGGGGACATAAGGGGACATTTTTTGCTTTATTTGAGGAGTTGTCTTTGTTTTGAGGAATAAAATGTTATACGTTGCCACTAATACTGGAAAATATTCGCAATATTTAAAAAAAAAAAGTGGAGGTATGTTATTGATATTGTTTCTAAAAGTTGTGTAGCTACACAACCATTATATCATTGCTTTGTTGTGGTGATTGAATTGGTCAGATTGATGTTAAAGGGTTAGTTCACCCAAAATTTGTTTTAAACCTGTATGAATTTCTTTCTTATGCTGAACTCAAAAGAAGATATTTTGAAGAATATGGGGTAAGAGTTGAAATGGAAGTCATTTGTTTGGTTACCAGTATTCTTCAAAATATCAGCTTTTGTGTTCAGCAGAAGAAGAAAAAATTGGAACAACTTGAGGGTGAGTAAATGATGACAGCATTTTCCTTTTGGGGTGAACTATCCCTTTAAGAAGCAACGCTTTTTATAGACATTTAAGGACTATTATAGTCTCGTATTTTGATTGCACTGCAATATCAAGAAGGATAGTAGGCCAATAATTTGTCACTCTTTAAAGATTTGATAACAAATACGGTACAACGGAGTAATATAGGTATTTCTTCTGTCGTGTTTGTTTGCTTTTTGTAAATCATTTGGCCCAGTTGTGGAATCTGTTACCATGGAAACAAAGCGGTCAAGGCAAGCACGCTCTGCCTCTGCAAGATGGGGTTTTTTTTTACATGCTTTTAAACCATTCGAGATTTTTTACTGTGCTGTGGATCGACAAATGAAACTGACAAGCTGGTAGAATGCGTAACATGTAAAGCTTCTGGTTGATTGCTGCATTGTTGGGTGTACGTATTATGAACTCATGCAGTCGTGTTCATTATTCAGCTGTTATTTATAGATTAAGTGGGTGGTATTCGTGTTTTAAAATCATTTTAAGTATGATGAGTATGAGTTCACGGCGTTGGTAAAAAAAAATAGAATTGTTTGTAGATGGTGTCTGTGTAATGACTCGTTGGTTTCATGCACAGTGCTCTGTGCTGCGGGCTGCTGCTGTGATTGACAGGCGCCTGACCAATCGCAGCGTAGTTCATGTGGCGTTCTGACCAATAGCGTTGCACGTCCAGAGAGGAACTGAATGGCACCACCCTGCTCATTTTATATTACATGAACGTGTCAGGGTGTAGACGGTAGTAGTAAGCAGTTTTGGGACAGAGAATCTCCGAACACAATTTCTACAGTTTGAAAGTTGTTAAGGGTATGGTATCTTCAGTTTCACGGTCGCATTTGTTAGCTCGTCTCATAGTAGCGGGGTGTCTATTAGACTTGCAGGGCGCCATTAAAAAAATGCAGAAATGTGTTAATCGCGTTAACACATCTAAGGCGTGACTGTCTGAAAGTCTCAAATACTGACATTTAGGCCCTCTCGGACACATTTGCTTGTTTTTTTGTATTTTAAAACGCATAGTTTTGTAAAAATGGAGCATGTATGATTCGAAGATTATATGCATTTTGTATTGCTTTGTGTTAGGGTGTGTTTTGATCAAATCGTCCTTTGCGTTTCTTTCATCAAATTTCCCTTCCTCGCGTGTGTCAGTATTCATTCATTGAAGCAGTTTAGCTCGAGGCAAGAAGTTCATACAATTTTGTGTCTGTGGTTTTCAGATGGCCGTTCAGTGTGTGTCGAAAGTCGAGCTCTCCATCTCTTGCAATAATCTTCTGGATAAAGATGTTGGATCCAAATCTGATCCACTCTGTGTTCTGCTGCAGAGTGTCGGCGATGACAGATGGACAGAGGTATACACTTTAACCCTCAAACAGCCGTTGTAACTACAAAAATAGCCTTTTGTTTTCTTTTAAGTGTTCTTTAACTTCTGCTGGCACACTTTTATCACATATGGTGAAAAATGACAGCTTTCATACAACCAAGTCAACGCTCACTGACAACAACATTAGCACTTTCTGTGATTTTACAGAAGCTACTTGGTAAACAATGTATTATAGAAACAAATATAGGCCTATATATTACATAACGTTTATTGGTTAAAATATTTTACAAGCCTTAAGTCTTGGCTATTTTGCACATATATAGGGTTCGTTACTTCAGGGGGGAGAAAACTAAACCTAAAATTGCTTCTTTTTATTAAACAGTGGTTTATTGAACTTTTTTTTTTAAATAAATTCAATTATAATTAACATTTTCAAAAGGATAAAAAAAATCTATCTCAGCTAATACTGTATAAACTATATACAGGGAGTCCTTTCTTGCACATTACTATAATATTAAGTGTTACAATTAACAAAAGTTACCAAATTATTAAATTCAGTTGTTATACATAAAAATATCTAGAATTTAATAAATAAACACTGAAATAAAAACAAACATGTAAATTGCACATTAGGCATTAACTTATAAATCTTATGAATTGAGTACATTTTTAAAAAAAATATATTTTTGTTTTTATTTATTAATTTCTGTGTCATAACTTGTTTTTGTGAAACATTAAATATTTAAGACCTTACTAACAGGCAAAGTAAATTTAATGAATATATAAGCTAATATAATGCGTATATTTAGTGAAATACTCCCCTCTGAAGTTCACTTCTCTAGTGAACTAACATGGGGTGGACACTAAATGACTTGCCTGAGGTAAATGTGAGATTATTCTCAAGATGTTTCATTGATGTCTTTCTGGACTCGAAACACTGGTTGAGAGATTACACACAAACACATCTATGCATAGATTGTATGTTCTTCTGCGCTATTTGCTGTTGTGACAAAAAGTGTTGCGTTACCGCACGCTCCCCTTCTAGATTAGAGTGTGTATGTGCTTTTTTTTTTTTTTTAAATAGTAAAATGAAATCTGTAGCCATTGTTTAGCAATTTTTCAGATAAGTAACTTAACCAAGCTTAATGTTTTTGTTCTTCCCTGATATTTAAAATATAAAAAAAATAATAAAACATTTTCTTATTTGTAGAGCCATTTAAAAAACAAATGTTCTTATTTGCTCACATTGCTGAATGTATGTGTGCAGGTGGAACGCACAGAGAGAGTGAAGAATTGCCAGGACCCAGAGTTCTCAACAAAACTTCACATTGACTACCACTTTGAGAAGGTGCAGAAACTAAAGTTTGGCGTTTATGACATTGACAACAAGTCCGTTGACCTCAATGATGATGACTTCCTGGGAGGCTTTGAATGCACCCTTGGTCAGGTATGTATTGTGAGGAGTGATGCAGTGAAATGCTGTTTTGTGCTAGTTGCTGCAGAACAGTGCTAATAATTAGTAATACTGTACCTCATTAAACATGTAACATATGCATAATGACTTTGTTTATGCACCAAACTTTACAACAGATTGTATCAAGTAAGAAGATTACCAGACCCCTTCAGCTCAAGGCAACAAAACCAGCTGGGAAAGGGACAATAACGGTATGTTCATAAACACAATGATATTTCTAATATGGCAACACTTGTAAAAGAACATCTGAATTTGTCACATGAGGGTTTAACGTCTTTGTGATGAATGTTTCACAGGCATCATAATTCAATTCATTTTCATTTGTGGTACCTTTTATTTGTCAAAGAATTGAAGGCTTCACAAAATAATTTGTTTTATTTGATAAACCACAAAAGCCCTCTGTTTGAGCAAAGTAACATTTGCATATGTGAATTTATGCAAAGTTTTTCATTGAGGCATACCATCATTTAACTGCTCGTTTTTGTGAGCATATCTTTTCACCTTTCTACAGCAGTTCTGCCATTCAAAAGGTTTCTCACATATTGCAATGTTGTATATTTGGTACGTACAGATTACAGCCGATGAAGTGAAGGACAACAGGGCTGTTGTGATGGAAGTAGAGGCCAAAAACCTGGATAAAAAGGTAGACATAATTATGATTTGTACTTCATCAGTTATTGCTGCAAAAGCAACAAAGGTTGAAATGTCACTGCTGCCTTACCACACAAAAATCATTGCCATATTCAGAGTAAAACTGTATTAACTGTTTTGTATTATATGAAAGCTGCACTATTTACTCCTCTATTTCAGGATATGTTTGGGAAGTCTGATCCATTTTTGGAGTTTTTCAAGCAAGGAGAAGATGGGAAATGGCAGCTAGTTCACAGGACAGAGGTTTTTACTCACTTTCACACACTCAGTGAACCAAATATTAGTCTATTTGTGCATGCAAAACAATTCTTGGGTTGTTGCGTTTGTTTGCTGATGGTTGTGTTGACTTTTATCTGTAACCGATAGGTCATCAAGAATAATTTGAATCCATCTTGGAAAAAGTTTACTGTCTCCTTGCATACATTCTGTGGTGGTGACCTGAACAAACCAATCAAGGTGACTACAAAGGGTTTTCATGCTCACATAGCTGTGCATTTGTCATGGTAACTTTTGTAAGAACATTTGGTCAGAATTGTAGAAGACATAATTTCAATATGCAGTAGAAAACGATGTTTTTCGTAAGAGAGAGAGCCCCAATGTTGGGAGAAGTTTCTATCAATTTTCAAACCTAGACCAGATTGTTTATACCCTTTGCCGAATAGGCCATTCCATCCTGGATGGATGGATGACACAAATTTTTAATATTAGGAGAATCCACCAACATGTTCTTTCTAAAACCTTTATCCCTGAAACACATTTTAATAGATTTGTGCTGGTTTTAACTCTTAGTTAATTCTGTTAACTCTTTTGAAAAAATAATTAACAAAGTTAAACTTAATATAGTTTTAGATTGTGTAAACCTGCACCTGTTTTGAGGGGGCAAAGACATCAGCCAGCTTTTCCGTTGTCCTAGTCCTTAGACTAAAGCTTTGTCTAATTGCTAGGTAACTTGTTACGATAAGGATGAAGACACGAGCTCAGACATGATAGGAGAGTTCACCTGCACCGCCGCTAAACTAATGGAGGCTAAAGACAATGCGGTGAGCAGGATGCATATCTGTTAATCTTCTCTAAACATCTTTCTCTCTCTGTCTGTCTGTCTGTCCGTGACTTTTTGTTTTAGGTTCATTGTTTTGATTATGATAGCGATGGCTCTCATGATCTCATTGGTGTGTTTCAAACTAATGTGTCAGATCTGCAGAAAGCAGTTCATGGCTCCCCGGTGAGACTCCACCTTCACTGCGCCAGGCTTTCTTGTTGTAGTACTGTTAACAGTAGTAGAACATTTCCTCTTTTTTCACATAAATTTCCATTCTATTCACTTGCATAATTTCTGAGAGTTTCATTATAGGGCATAAGTGAAAAGTTTTAATTTTTGTAGGTCGAGTTTGACTGCATTCATCCAGAGAAGCAAAAGAAGAAAAAGAGTTATAAGAACTCTGGGGTCGTCAAGATTAAGTATTGCAAGGTTCGAACAACCTTCCATCTGTTACACATGATAATAGAAATTGCAGAATTCCTTACCATTAATTTTACAATAATGATGAGAAGTAATTCCTCACTGTCTTTCAGCTTGAGACACAGTATTCATTTCTGGATTATGTGATGGGAGGTTGCCAAATTAACTTCACGGTAAGATCAGTCACGGCACAATATTTGCTTCCGATACCAGGTGTTTTTGTTTTGTTTGATTTGTTTACATGCTGATGTAATCACTTAATGATGCAGAACATCAAATTTAGGTTGTATGGTTTAAGCTCAAACAGTGAAATCAGTGGTGAAAATCATTGGGTTTTAGGTGGGCATTGACTTCACTGGCTCTAATGGAGATCCCCGCTCTCCTGACTCGCTTCACTATCTCAGCCCTAATGGTGTGAACCAGTATCTGTCAGCCATCTGGTCCGTTGGCCAGGTAGTCCAAGACTATGACACGTAAGAGCGCAATTTTGTTCATGGACTTTCCACCAGAGTAGTGCATTGTTATTGACCCTTCGCAAAGAGCCACCCCTTTAGTTATTGTTTCTTTGTCCGACAAGCCATGCACTCTCACGCCACACATCGTGTTCTCACGAAGTGAAAAATAGATCCCAGATCAAAGAGGACACTGATGTGTTGACAGATATATTAAACGGTTTCATATTTAATATTGTAATTTTTTTATAGAAGTTTAAAAGCTTTTAGCTTGTGAATCAACATCTCTTCATACTAGTTCATTTATAGCATCAAATAAACATGAATGGACATCAGAAGGAATGTTGTTACAAGCACGGAAAGACACGAGTACACACAATTTTTGAAATTCAAGTTCACCAACGTTAATCTACTATACTCCCCATGACTGCTTTGTAGGACAAAATGGCAGATTCGGGGTTGTGATTGGTCAGATCATCTGTCAATCAAACTGTTTGCGAAGGGTCAGTTGTCATATGGAAAGTATAGAAATATAAGTTGTTTGAAAATGTATACACTGCTTAATAAAAGTATTGAATGGTAACACTTTTGAATGGCAATTGATCAAAAGTGACAGTAAAGAAATTCATTTTCTGTTATTTTGAACTGTTTACCAAAGAATTCTGAAAAGCTAAAATAAATGAATCACCATTTTCACAAAATATGAAGCAGTTTTCCACATTCATAATAACGTTTAAGCAGCAAATTGGCATATTAGAATGATTTCTGAAGGATCCATGTGACGATTGCTAATGATTGCTCATAATTGTATATTAAAACAGAAATAAGTTATTTTTAAGTTGTAATATTTCCCCAATAGTTTTCCTGAAGTTTTGATCAAATACATTTAGCCTCTAAGCATTAGATCCTTTTTTTGTACCAGTACATGGAAGTCCTTTTATCTACAATATATTTTTCCTCTTCCCTTGTAGTGATAAACTTTTCCCAGCCTTTGGATTTGGTGCTCAAGTGCCTCCAAACTTCCAGGTTAGTCATTATAGGTGTTCTGGATACTTATTCATTATTGTTTTTATCCTAATTTAAGTTTACAAAAGTGTCTTTTTACAATTTCTTAGGTATCCCATGAGTTCCCATTGAACTTCAACCCCAATAGCCCATATTGCCAAGGTAAGAAATTTAGATTCAAAATTTAACAGTTACATAACTGTCTGACTTTTAGTATGTTTGTCACATGTGCTGATGTTTTATACCATGCAGGAGTCCAAGGTATTGTGGACGCCTACCGCACGGCTTTGCCTCAAGTCCGTCTTTATGGACCTACCAACTTCTCCCCCATTATAAATCATGTGGCCCGTATTGCAGCCGGAGCTGCCCAGCAACCAAATGCAGCTGTGAGTAACACCGACACATACCATTTATTCTAGTGCAGATACTCATCCAACCCAGGATGTGGTTTGATGGTTATGCTAGCGTATTTGATCTGTGGTCTTCCATGGTACTTGTGGTCCATTAGCACTATGTATGTCTAATGTGCTTCTCTCTCTCTCAATTAGCAATACTTTGTGCTGTTGATCATCACTGATGGGGAGATCACTGATCTCGACCAAACCAGACAGTCCATCGTGAACAGCTCCAAACTTCCCATGTCCATCATTATTGTTGGTGTGGGTGAGGCAGACTTTAAGGCCATGGAGTTTCTTGATGGGGACAATGGAGTTCTCAAATCTGTGACCGGAGAGCCAGCGGTCAGGGATATCGTGCAGTTTGTGCCCTTCAAGCAGTTTGCCAGTGTATGAGCCTCTTTAAATTTCAACAGAAATGACATGCTGGTTATAAGCTCTTAAATTGATATCCAGTGATTTTGTAGTTGCATTACTGTCAATACTTATGGCATTTCTCTTTTTACATCTCAATTTCTCCTTAGGCTCCTAAAGAAGCGCTGGCTCAGAGTGTTCTTGCTGAAGTGCCAAATCAGCTGGTGTCATACTTTAAAATGAGAAATCTGGCTCCTGTCAACCCCCCTCCACCGACCAAGTAGACAGGTCTGCCCTGGAGACTGAATCATAGGTAGTCAAATGAAATGGTTAGGAGTTAAGTATATGGATCACCACTAGAGGGAACCACAGCTCTCTCTGTTAAAGGAAGCATTATGGGGTTTTGAACTCTTACAAAGACCACTTTTATTCCATTTGTATTGTTCTTTTTTATAGATCATGCAAACAATTTTCATTTTCCTTCATATATTTTATCTTCCTAGATTCCTCATATTATTCTTTTCCAACTGGAATAGAGTTTATATAAATATTCCTTTCTTACATATATATTTTTCTGTATTGTTACGTTTTTTTTTTTTTTTTATTAAAATTGTTCATACAGATGCCAAGATTTGAAAACACTTTTAGGCCTTTCGCTGCTTTTTGATGCCAATGTAGGTGATATCAATCAGGAATGGTGATTTGTGAAACTCTGCACTTTCTGTGCCATAGCAGATATCAGAGCAAAGTGAATCACTGAACTATGCTGCAATACATAATCATGCTGTCATAATAGAGATGATTAGTAGTTAGAACCTTACCAAAGAAATCACTGCATGTCTTTCTATATGAATTTAAGTCAAATTGCATTTAAAAATGCTGGTATAAAGGCATTATATGTAGACTTTGAGACAGTAGAACTGCCTTATAAGATGTATTTTTAAAGTTCTAGTTAGAGCCAAATAATATTTTTAAAAATTTGGAATGACTGAAGTTGTGGCGATTTTGATTTATCCAACACAAATGCTTGCACCTTAATTGCACAGTAAAGTTAATCTGCACTTCTCCATTGGAGCTGTTGAATTTAGACACATGTATGCTTGCTCTTGCCGCATAAAGCCTTATGGGACTGTTATCTTGTTTAAAATTTCTTTTTTTTAATCTAACGAATGAGGGAATGGGATTATAATCACATTATGGTTGTTTTTCTCCCTGCCATTGTTTTTCCTAATCATGAACTATAATGTTTACACAGCAACACATGTTGTTCAGTTCTTTAGAAGCCATTGATGCTCAGTTACAACACTTTTTATAACTGTCAAGAAGAAATGCTGAATAAAATTGCCTTATTAACACACATAACATGTGTTTCTGTGTGTTTGTTTTTAGTCCTTGTATGTGAAATTTGTCATGTTTGCAACAAAAAAGGCATAGTGTTATTTCAATCACTTTATGCGACGTCGACTGCCCTTTTTATTAGGATGTCATAGAATTTAAACTTTGAGTCTTGAAGTCAGATCCAAGTATAGCCGTTCACCTACTCATATTACACCCTTAGTTCACGAACTGTTCAACTGTTAACTTAAATTATCATAGGTAAATATTCCAACTCCTCTGCTGCATAGGAGGGAGTTTTCCTTCAGATGGAATTCCAGCACAGTTCCTCAAGGTATCGTCATATAGTCTGACATATGTATTGGATATTTGAAAGCGGCTTAATTGAGGATTTATCTGTTTTACCACTTATTTCAAGTTAGATTGAAGCATCATATTTATATTTTAAAAACAATGAGGACCAACTGCGCTCAAAGCTAACACGGTGGATCAGGATTACAAGACACAGAAACACAGCAGCGCTCTGCCATGTCTATCACTGTCATTTTAAAGAAGATTTATAATCTGCCTGGGAAATATGACAGAAAAGTGGAGTTGTCTTTTAGAGGTAAGTGCTGGATATTGAGGAAAAAGTATATTGCTATATGATTAGTATTGTCTATTTAATTGGAGAATTATTATTTTTGGAATATATTTTATTTAAATGTCCAATACTTGGATTACATGGGAAATGACTGAGGCATTAATATTTCATAACTTATATATGTAAGACTTTATTATTCATACCATGTTACTATTTTAAAACATTTGTTTACGGTGCAGGATTTACTCACAAAACCAGGATCCTTCAGTGTGAGAATATAGCCATCTTCAATGAGGTAACTCTCTTTCCATTGTACGTGTTTACAACCAAGCTTCATTTATCTGCTACCTCTTTTAAAGTTAGGATTACGCATAAACGCAACAGGATACTGACAAATACAGCTAATATTTTAATTACTGCTCCAGTCATAAAGTAATTAATAGCTACGATTATTTTATAAAAAATTAAAAATATTACTGTTTAAAATAACTTTTCTATTTTGATATTTTTAAAATGTACTACAGTAATTTCATGTAATCACCTTAAAATAAAGTATTACCTTGTGGTTTTTGCGCAAACAAAGTTCTTGTGTAGCTTCGTAAAATTGAGGTTAAACCACTGGAATCACATGGATTACTTTAATGATGTCTTTACCTTTCTGGGGCTTGAAAATGGTAGTCAACGGAGGGACAGAAAACTATCAAAAAGATCTTCATTTGTGTTCTGAAGATGAACAAATTTTTTACATGATCCATAGTAAATGTGTATAATATTGGGTGGAAAAAATGTAAAAGCAACAAATGTAGCTGCTTATTGTTATATAGTTGTGTTAAGGTCAGTGTTTGGTTGTGTATGTTGAAAGGAGATCTTCAAGCTAAGCACACCTTTAGTGGTTGGTTACCATTGATACAAGTGACTTGAACATTGTCAGAGCTCAGATACAGTAATGAAGTAAAAATATTTGACTAGAGGTCTTTTACTAGGTTATCCTTTAACTTAAGCTAACAGATATCAGAATGGTGGGAAGGACAAGAAAGAAACGCTGTTCAGCCTGAGTGAAGATAAATCATATTCATATTGCTTTATGAAGAGGAAGTCTTTGGGATTTTCATTTATGAGAAATGCAGTGACTGTAAAGAAGGGAGAGATCTAACACAAACCTATATAGATGTGAGTCAGGAGAGATCTAAGACATACAACATGCCATTCTTTTGAACTCTATTCATCACAGTATCATAAAAAATGAGTTGTACAAATGTTGATGATGATAAATGTTTCTTGAGCATTAAATCAGCATATTAAAATAATTTCTGAAGGTTCATGTGACACTGAAGACTGGAGTAATGGCTGCTTTGCCATCACAGGAATAAATACAATTTTTAAAAATGTATTAAAAATAGAAAACATGTCAATTAAAATGTACATCTCATCTCAATACATGAGGACAAGCTGTAGCTGATAGATTACAGATCCATAATCATCAGGAACGGAACATCTGAAACAAAATTTTAGCCTTTGTGGAATAAAGGAACGTTTTTTTTTACTGCAGTTTTTTTTTTTGGTATTGTTTATTTATGTGACTTTAGCACTTCAGATGGCCTCACTACGGGAAAGTTGAAAGGGATGAGGTGCTGTCAATCAGTGTCTACAACTGCAGTAAAATGTTCAGCAACAGGTCAGAACCCTCATACTTAGTATTCATTATATATAAGATGAGGGAAATGTACTTAATGATTCATAAATACTATTTGAAAACAGTTTGGTGTATATATTGTACAAGAGAGCTGTATATGTGTGCACAGATTGCTGGGGAAGCTGGTGATCAGCCTGCAGCATGTGGTGTCTGTGGGGCAGCTGCTTCTCCGCGAGTCTCTAACAGACAGTCAGCACAGTCTTACTGACGTGAGTGATGAAGAGCCGCGTTGAGCTCCAGCACACTCCCCACTCCTTTTACATCCCTTAAATAAATACACTTCATGATATTCTAACATTGGTGTGGTGAAAGATTATCGAATCATTTTAGTTGTTCGAATGGTGTAATTAGGTGTGATTGAAGCTCTTTTGTGTTGGTATGTGATGATGGATTTTATGGTGCAGATCTACATCGAGCTGGAGGTGAAGTACAGCCCTCTTCAGGGGGCGGCAGGGGGATGGGACAGTGATGACTTCATCAGAGAAGAGGACAGTGATGGGTAAACTATAGGACATCATTATGTTCACCCCATCCATCCATCATTCCTTTCTTCCATTCATTTTTTTTTCGTACATCCTTTCTCTATTTCTTTTCATCCATTCTTTCTGTTCTTCTATCCATTCTTCCTTCCTTCTGTCCATCCTTCCGTCCCTTCTTTCATCAATTTTCCCTTCCTTCACTGATTCCACTGCTTTTATCCACAATAACATTTGCCTTCTTTTGTTTTTCCATCCATCCCTTCTTTCATCAATTTCCCCTTCCTTCATTGATTCCACTGGTTTTATCCATAATGTTTACATTCCTTCTTTTTCCCATTCAACCATCCATCCTTTCTTCCAACATTTCTTCTATTTTTCATCCATTCCAGTCCTTTCCTGCTCCTGTCCCTCAGATTCATTTTCCCTTCTTTCATTACTTCCACTCCTTCCGTCCATCCATTCTAACTTTTTCCTTCTTCCTTCATCTGTTACCTATTCTTCATTTATTTCTTGTCTCTTCATTCTTCCTTTTGTCATTTCCTCTATCCTTTCATTCATTCTTTCTTCCTACCTTCCTTCCTTCCATCTTGTATTTCTTCCAACTTTCTTCCTTCCTTTCCATCCACCCATCCATCCATCCATCCATCTAATTTTCTCTATTCTGTTTCAGCTCAGAGCTTGTCATCAGAAACACAGGTTTTGCAGAACCAAGGTAGGACACATTCAGTATGATCTACTATACATTTTCATGTCCTTTATTCATGGTATTCACACTAATATTCTCAATAATTCGCAGCTCTTCAGATGGCCTGCGTCCTCAGCAGCTTGATCGTGAAACCAGGATGATCGGTCGGGGCCTTTTGAAAACTGATGACGAGAACGGAGACGAAGATGATGACAATGACTATGATGACGATTATGACTTTGCAGATATTGAATGTGCCAATGTAACATTCACTCCCATTTTGAGGTGCGTTTCAATTACCTTTTAGTGTTAATACATTACACCATTATGAAGCATATTGCGTTGCAGTGTAATACAATCCATTACTCATTGCATAACTAAAAATGGCCCATCAAGTAATTCCCATTTTTGAAATCTAATCTAAGAATGTAACGAGTTTGATAAAAAATATTGACTTACAGCTTTTTTCATGTGTGTAGTCGTTGCAGAGCTATAGCAAAGCATGAGCTTGCTATCACACCTAAGGTGAAGTCTTTCCAGGTAAAACAATCCAATGAGGAAAACATACTTATTTCATATACAGATAATTGTTTACCTCATGGCAGACACTGTTTGATGGGAATCTACTATGGTCAAGTCTTCCATTTCACTCTCTTTCCCTCAGGTGAATGTAAATGTGATTGAAGCTCAGAAACTGGTAGGGGTGAACATCAACCCAGCAGTGTATGTGACTATTGGGGATGAGAAAAGGCACACAGCTACTCAGAAGTCTACCAATTGTCCATTTTACAATGAGGTAACTGCTTGCAAAGAACTCAGCTTTAAGGCTATAGTAAGATATAGAATATGAAAGAATGGCAGAGTCCACACCACAACTATAATGATTACTTCACAGATTAACAATACTGTTGCATCTAAAGCTTTGAGCGTCTTTCTGATTGTTTTTGTCTTTCAGAACTTCATGTTTGAATTCCAAGAGACACAAGATGTGCTTTTTGATAAAGTGATTGAAATTTCTGTAAGTATTTTTAGAGGAACTAGAGACATGCAAACAAAAAGGATTTAAGAAAGTTCTTCCATAAATTTATTGTATATGTACCCATCTCCACGTCCACGTTTTTACAACATTTCCAATCCCTCAGTTCTCGCAATCTCCAAAAAGCCCAGGCAATATTGATTCTGAGGTTTATTACGAGCTCTGTTGCGTTCTCTTTTTGCCAGCAGACTCTCTTGTTTGGTGTTTGTTTTTTTTTTTTAAATGGGTGATTCCCTGGAGGTTCTAGATTTAGTGTGCTCCATGTCAACCTTTCTCACTCGTGACAACAAACATATGCCTCTTCCACACCATACACACGTATGGAGCAACTGGAGCAACTGGAGCAACTTTTCTCTATTTACAAATATGACGAGACATGCACGGCAAGTGATATATGTACACAATTTCTCACAAGAACCATCCAGAAAGGTCTAGAATATAAATTATTATAATATGTTTACCATAGTGAATCAAGGTAAGACAAAAACATATTTGGGAAGAAAGATTGATGATGTATTAAAATTTTGCTAATTTTGAAAAAAAAAAAAAAAAAAACGTTATGCAGTGTCCCTTTAAGCAAGGTTATTTATATATGATCATATTTTTGTTATCTGACAATTTATGCATGTTGTATGTATCATGGCTATTTTCTTTATTTTTTTCTGATATTTTAGGTAGTTCATAAGAAAATGCTTGCCTTTTTGATGTCCCACATAGGAACCTTTAAGATCGACATCAGCACAGTATATCAGCAGCCAGGTAGCATCACGTTTTAGCATTAAAGTGGCTATATGTAAGAATTTGTGTGTATTAATTGCATTTTATTGCCAGAGTGTGAACAGCTTGGGACAAAACGTAAAAAGTGAGACCTTACCTCACTTCCTAGTTTGTCTATGAAAGCCTGCAGACTGATTTTTATGTGAAGGACTCTGGGAAGTTTTTGCCGGGAAAATAAAAAGGATGTGACGTTTATGTGTGTTCCTGAAAGGCTCTCTTCCGTTCTATGCCAAAAGAGCTATTCTGTACTGCAATGGCAATGTGTCATGCAAATAAAAGGGATTCATTCAAAATATTGGACCAGATCTGTAGGCTGTTGTGTAGTCTCAAGTAGGCCATATTTTTTCAAAACGATCCTGAATGTAATTTTAATTACCTCATCTGTCGAGATGATGCCGGTGAATTGCAGAGCTTGTGCAAACATATCCACATTGCTATGTGCAGATGTTTATTTTGATATTGAGAGGAAAAGGCACAGCTCATATTTTCATCTAAACGTCACTCTCAACATTGTATTGCCAACTTCTTTTTAGGTCTAAGCAAAGAACGAAAAAAACGTCGCCATGAGTATATCAGGGCATTGAATCACGTTCAGTCTCTCTAGAACGTTGTGAGCGCAGTGCGAGAACGGTGTCCCTAATAACAATGCTTCTGAATTGTACATGTAGCCCCTTTAATATTTTTTATCATATTATATTATATTTATAAACCAAGCTTAAAAAACTAAAAATTATTGCAAGATTTGATACACATGACCAATGAACAAAACCGGCTTTAGAGTTCATTGCAGTGGTAAAACAATAACATTCTCTTGACATTTGAAAAAGAATGATTATAGGTCTACTTAGAAACTGCGATATTGATCATTACAACAACTTAACACAGCCAATATATCCCACAGATCACCGTTTCTACCTGAAATGGGCTCCGCTCACTGACCCAAAAGACACCCGCTCAGGAATTAAAGGTTATGTGAAGTGCACAGTGAGTGTGGTAATGAAAGGAGACCCTATGGGCATGGTCAGCCTGGCACCAGCTGGCAGCCAGAATGATGACATTGAAAAGTAAGAGCTTGCCTTATGTTACATGGCAGTTCTCCTCTTATGAACCCATTCCTCCTAAAAGAAACATTAATATTAGATGTTTGCTTCTTTAGTCATTGTTATCAATGTGTTCAGTAGATACTTTTCAGCATCTGAAGCCTAATATATTTTGGTACATTTTCATGTGACATGTAGGAACCTTCTCCTTCCAAAGAGGATGCCATCAGAACGTCCTTGGGCAAAGTTTGTCCTGAAGATCTTCAGAGCAGAAGGCCTACCCAGTATGAACTCTGGTTTCATGGGGAAGATAATGAGAGACAAGAAGGTTTTCCTTGACCCTTATGTTCAGGTCACGTTCGCAGGACAGCGGGTGATTTTCTTTCCATCTAAGTTTGAATATACATTTTGTTCCGAGTATTTCTAACACAGAACTTAAAGTCTTTCTCACGATATGTTTGCTTAAATTCTTGCTTTGATACATACTTGACAGAACTATTTAAACAGTCAAATGATCTAAATCTAAGAGTGTCTTTTCCTTATAACGTTCTGGTTTCAGTTTTAAATAAATTTCCACACACTTATCTTATAGAAAATAACACACACACACACACCCTGACAGTGCTTTTGTTTGTTAAATGGGCTGAGGTGCGTCAGTATTTGAACTGCTCTCGGTGTCTTGCATCACAGGGTGTTGGCAAACATTTCAGCTTAAAATAAATTGTTATGATGTCAGAGCTTGTCTTATATAAAAAAAAGGAGCCAAACCTAAACTCTGTTCCCGTCAAACAAACACATTACATACACTGTACATACAGTTTTTTTTTTAAATGAAATTTAGTCAGTTATAAAAAAAATAGTAGAACACTATATATATATATATATATATATATATATATATGTATTAAAAAATTAAAATGCATGAAAATTTATATATTTGCATGTTTGGTAGGGGGAAACGTCAGTAGAAAGCAACACCAATGCTCCTGAGTGGAATGAACAGATATCCTTCATTGAGCAGTTTCCTCCTCTTGCTCGGCGGATCAAAATCCAGATCCTTGATGATGCCAACATTGGAGATGTGGCTGTAGCAACACACTTCCTGGACCTTCTTCAAATCTCCAATCCCAACCGAAATGGTCAGTTTTAATATTGACTACTGCAAGTTTAAATAGATAGTCTACCCAAAATAGCAAATTCTGTCATCATTTACTCACCCTCATGTTGTTCCAAACCTGGATGACTTTATTTCTTCTGTGGAACACAAATTAAGATATTTTATAGAATGTTGGTTGTTCATTCCCATCGACTTCTATTGTATGGTAAAAAACAAAAACAAAAAAAAACTTCAAAACACAGAAAAAAAAATTCAGTCATACAGGTTTGGAACGGCATGAGAGTGAGTAAATGATGACAGAATTTAAATTTTTGGGTGATCTTTCCCTTTAAGTTCAAATTTGTTTCTGAATCCATCAGTCATATCCACATCCTCATTTTAACATTTACTGTAGGTGCCTTCTGGTTACCTCAGATTTTTACCCCTTGTTGACCATACCTTTTGCAACATACTCCCTGTATTTTCTACATCAGGTTTCAATCCCACTTTTGGCCCAGCTTGGGTCAATCTCTACGGATCTCCTCAAAACTCCACGCTGAGAGACATCCACAGGGATCTTAATGAAGGTCTGAGTGAAGGGATCTTTTACAGGGGCAGAATGCTGCTCTCGCTGACTGTGGAGGTTTATTCCTCCCCTACGGCTGTGGTGACAGAGAGTAAGGCTGTTACTAATGTGAAGAGCTCAATCAGCAGGCTTAATCTTAAACGCAAGAGCCGAAAGTCCAAGGAGAAGAAAATGGCAGGCAAAGAAGGTAGTAGAAAAAACCCAGTCTATTCTTCTAAAATAAATATATGCACACTGTAATAATTTATGGATTATGTATGGTGAGGTGTGTAATTTCTGTACCCCTGGTGGCACTAAAAGGAATCTGTTTATTTGAGCATCCTGAATGGGCCAGACAAAACGACTTTAGCTCAGCCAATGGCATGAGACTTGGGGTGGGGCTACCTGTTTATTCAACCAATTTCAGATGTCAGGAGTGTCTGAAACTTGTTTGTCACTTGTGGCGCAGAAACTTTTAATATCAATATGTAATGTCACCCTTATTATACACACATAAACATGTATCAAAGATGCTTCAGCACTGTAATCATGAGGACGGTTTTATTCAGCAGTGCAGAGTCCCAGTGGGCCTGTTGAAGAATCTGAAGACGTTGGCGCTGAGGTACCAGCTGCCGTCACAGTGGAAGTGGAAGATGTTCACCCTCTTCCTGAGGTCAGTGAACAAGTTTGCTTGGTAGAAGAGATAAACAGTATATCATGTACTATTTCAGATTATACAAAAGTTAGTTATGGTTTCTGAATTTGTTTGGCCAAGTGGTGTTGCAAGACAACACCCTAACACGCAATTTGGCGTGAAAACATTTTTCAGTCACTGGTTGTGGCATCAAATCATTCACTCAACTGATTCTTTCAATACACTGATTCATTAGGGAAAAAAGCAAATATGAGTGAGTCATTGAATTATACACTCAGTTCATTCAAAATACTAATTCAGGAATTATTGACCACTTCTATGTTGCTTGGAGACGAAAAATGGTCTTCCGTCTTTGACTTAGTTTGGAGCTATTTTTATTAGCAGAGAAAAAATAGACAAACTAAATGTTTCTTGCTTACTGAACTGTTGTGTAAAAGCAACATCACACTTGCAATCGTATCACTACATATATACAGTATTACATTTAATCAACAGTGTATAAGTTTTTTGTTTGTTTTGTTTTTTTGCAGAATTTCACTGGAGAGAAGGATGAATTTTTGTTGTTTGCATCTTTCTTTGAAGTTACAATGATTGATCCTTCTATTGGCACCAAACCTGTCACTTTTGAGCTCTCTATAGGTATGACTGGAATGTTTAATATCATAATGTAATGTCCCATCCCACTTAATATAAACAGCTATTTGAGTACAACAGTGTAGTTCATTGAAACTGGAAATTTTAGAATTATTTACTATTATAGTATTTTTTAATATTTTGAATTATGTTTTATTTTTACATTTTCAGTATGTTTAAGGTTTAGTAATTTTATGTGTTTTGTCATTTTTATTACTTTTTTAATATATATATATATAGCTTTAATTTGTATTTATATTATTGTATTTCAGCTCTAATTCAATTAATGAAAAAGATTTTTAAAATATAAAGTTTTCGTTAACAAGAACAACACCACTTCACAGGGAACCATGGGAAAACTGCAGACGTGGTAGTGAAGTCCAGCAAGAGTGGTAGTCAGGAGAATCTGGCTGAGGACAGACAGCCACTGCTGGAATCAGATGATGAGCTGGAGAGAGATCAAACTCTGAACCCTGGGCCTCGGGACAAATCCGTCACGGAGCCCAGGAGACCACAGCCCACTGAATATGACAGGTGAAATGACATCCTCATGGCTGGGAGCTCATGGCTCGTCAAGTGGAGTGCAGTAGGAAGAATAACTGAAAATGTCAATATTTTTCTCATTCAGATCATTTAGTTGCATTCCCATGTTCCGAGAGAAACCGTGCGTCTTTGTGTGGAGCTACTTTGAGGATCACACGTTCCGATTCCACAACAGCAACTGGTTGTCCAAGATGGCTGACCGGTTGGTAAGTGCTACAGAGAAAATATTGAATACTTTGTTTTAATTAGCAGAATTACAAATATGGCGTGTTAAAGTGCCACTTTATTCTCCTCATGTAATTCAAAATGCATCATTTTCACCTCATTGTTGGATTTATCTAAGTTTGGATTATGTCCTAATTTCTTCAAGGAATATGGCATCGATGAAGTGGAGATGCTATTGAAAAGATCAAAAATCAAGGCTAAAGAACGTTTGATGGATGTCGTGCTGGAATTCTTTTCCACTTGCAAGTAGGACACATTTTCATGACTATTGTATTGTCAATTTCACTCACAGAATTGTAGCTGTTTCTCATATAGCCCGTTATGGATAATTGAAACCTTGTTCTCATCGGCTCTCAGGCAGTACATCAGTAATTTAGACAGGAAGAGAAATGCTCGGCAAAACACCCTGGACAAGTGCCGTGTGGGGCTCATCAAAAGGAACATTGTACGTAAACCGTACTGATTTTGGTGTTATGGATATATGGTTTAGTTTTAATGGCACTAACAGTCTTCACAGAGGATGTCATATGAATTGCCTTATTTTCCAGGTTTTGCTGGCCAAACAGACTCTGAGAATCAAAAAGAGAGTCACCAGAAACACAGTTAAAGACAGATTGGCAGATCTCAAGAATATCACAAAGAAGCTCCGCTTTCTGGCCCTAGAAGTAATGCCATTGAAATATACTGTGTCTTGTAACTTATATATACATATATTATAGAAATACACACACACACATCACAACTGTATATAAGTCTGTTTGTGTTCTCACATGTCAGCCTCAAAGCACACTGCCTGATGTGTTTTTATGGATGTTGAGTGGAGGAAGGCGAGTGGCCTATGCCAGGATCTCAGCACCCTCCATCCTCTTCTCACTGGTGGAGGAAGAGAAGGGTAAAGACTGTGGGAAAATCACTGTTGTGTACATGAAGGTGAATTCCTACATCATACTGCAACATTTAGCTCTGTCCAAAACAATTCATTACAAGTTTCTTAAATAAAACTGGCATGAAATAGTTTGGTAAATGAAAGGGTTTTCTTTAACCTCAGATGAATAGAATAGAGTGAAATATTGTTTTTGAGCGATTTTGTTGTTGTTGTTTTCCCCCAAAATTTTAAAATATGTATATGTGCAGACTCCTGGAGGGCCAGTGGGGGAAATCTTCGCCAAACTGGAAGTCTATATGTGGCTTGGTATCACAAAGTACGCAAAAAACTGTGTCACCAGCCTTCCAGCAGAGTTTAGACCCATTTATGAAGAGGCGACATCTGGCACATTGATTCCCCGTAACATGCCTCCTACCAAATTAGCAGTGGAAGGTACTTTCTCCATTACAAACATTTCTGTCATTCTCCATAATTTGTCTGGGGCAGCTTTGAAAACCAATATGTTTCCATTTGGATGACATTTGGATTCACTTTAATGAAAAGTACCGTCCTTGTCCTTTCATCCAGACAGTCGTTATTTCCAGTTACGTGCTCACATTTATCAGGCACGTGGCATCATTGCAGCTGATGACAATGGACTGTCCGACCCCTTTGCCAAGGTTGTGTTCAACACTCAGTGTCAGGTCACACGGGTAGGTCTCACATATTAACATAAAAGTTAATTATATTCTATGTCCTCAATAAAAAGCAATGGTTATGAAAAGCACTATATGAAAACTGACTTCAGTTCCCAAGAGATGTATTGGGCATTTATGGCATGAAGTCCAACACGATCTGAATGAGCATATAAATGAATCATTCAACCTGTATTGATTGTAATGTTGTGTCTCAGGGATTGTTAAAAGATTGTATTGTTTGTAGGTGATGGAAGAAACTCTGTCCCCGACATGGTGTGAGTTACTCCTCTATGATCAGGTTCTGATGGAGGGCAGTAAGGACGAGTACAGAGAAGACCCTCCTGTGGTCATCATTAACATCTATGACTACAACAAACTAGTGAGTTGTCAATGCATTAAAATGTTTTGAAATTCTATAATCACATGTAAATGCCACACTAAGAATCAAAAATTATGCAAAAAAGAGCATAGATTTGGAACATCTTTTTATATCAGTTAAAACAGCTCCTGCTTAGGAAGTGTATTTATATTCATGAATAGTTTACAGTCCTCTCTATATATGATAACTAGATGTCAGGCAGAGGAATATTTATTATACAGTATAATTTATTTGATTTATGTGTGGTACATTTGAATTTTACAACAGGGCAGTCCACAAGCTCTTGGTCGAGCATTTGCAAAGCCAGAGCTGAAGTTTGTGGAAGAGCCATATGAAAAGCCCCAGCTGCAGTTTTTTGAGATCACAAAAGGCAAGAGCAAAGCTGGGGAAATTTTGGCTGCTCTTGAGCTAATCGAGTTGGATTACTCAAGCTTTGGAGAGGTGGGACCCCTTTTTTTCTCATTAATTTAAGTTCAAAAAACTGAGTAGAGAATCTATCTTAACGCATACATTCACAGACTAAAGGCATTCATTTGTCTGTTAGAGACAACTGTATACATCTAAATGGATAGAAAGATAAAAATGAATACATTTCTTTCAAAAATCATTCTAACATGCTAATTTGGTGCTCAGGAAACATTATTATCATAAATATTCAAATCTGTTGCTTTATATTTTTTGTGGAAACCGTGACACATTTTTTCAGGATACTTTGATGAATAAAAAGTTAAAAAGAACTGCATTTGACTGAGACATTTTTAAAGACAAGCTTTTTAAATGTCATGCATGTGTGCTGTAAATCCATCTCAGCCAGCTCTGCCATTGGATATTGACCCCAAAGAACCTCAGTACATTAAAGAAGAATGCCATTATATCATTCCCCTGGGAGTGCGACCCGTGCTGAGGAAATACAGAATAGAGGTACAAAGCCACAACCTTGAACAGTAGTAAACTGAATCAAAATCACAAGAGTTTTATTTAACGTTAAACACTTAAATGTCTTAAATGCACAAGAACAAATTGATTTATCACATAAAACTGGTGTGTTTATGAATCAATCCTCGAGAGCATTTAAAATAGCAGCAAGTGGTGACCTATTGAACAAGTTTGCCAGCTGACTGGTTTGGTTCGTGTCTACAGTGTTTTGAACTCAAATCCTTAAATGGCAGGTGCTGTACTGGGGCCTGAGGGACCTGAAAAGGGTCAACCTGTTTGAAGTGGAGCGGCCTCAAGTGAGGATGGAGTGTGCGGGCCAGATGATCGAGTCGGAGGAAATTCAGAGCTACAAGCTGAACCCTAACTTCAATGATGTGGTTAAACACTTTGATGTTGTAAGACTCCCTCTTATTAAAGTATTAGACCTTATCTTAAGAGCTGTGTTAAGAACATACTTGCCATGCAAGCTTTGATCATATATCCTGTCTCAGAATTACAAAGCAAAGCTGGTGAGATTGTGCCTGCTGTTGAGTTCTTTCAATTTGATAGTCTGATGTCTTGCACAGAATGATTCATTGCACAATATGTAGTCAATAAATGTCTTTGTTTGTTGTATGTGTTTAATTACAATTGTTTTGTGATGCCTTTTGCAAACACCAATGCAGATTTAAAATGAATCATCTACTGCATACTTTTATTTTTTTATCGCAATTGCGCAATAAATCATAACTGGTCATGTGTCCTCAGGAACTTCCAGAGCTTGTCTACCTGCATCCTCCTCTTACTATCTTCGTTATGGAGCAGAGGGCGTTTGGGAGGCTGGTCCTGGTGGGAACTCACGTGGTTCAAAACATTGTGCAATTTGGACCCAGGGACCAAGAGGAGTGGAAAGATGAGGAGGAGGAGCCTGAGGGTATGGAACCATCTATAGCTCATATGTTTGTGGTTTAAAGGCCAAAATGAAAGCATCTGCTGTCCTGATATATGTGTACATAAATATTTTACTCTTAAAAGACTCTCATGCTGTACAAAATAGCATGGCATGAAACTTTGTCGAAATGAGAATGGACAGTGACCACACTCTTAGATGGCTCTAGTTTAAGATATATATTCTGGTTAATTTTTTTTTTTTTTTTTTTTAATTCTGGGGATGATACCGTTGTTGATTAATATTGAGTATTTTGCACATTAATTCAGTCAACTCTTCATTTTTCATTCATGTCATTCAACACACAAGAATTACTTGCAACGAACTGCAAAATAGCTCATAAAGTGCTTTCACTTGTCACTTGTAATGTTTGTGAAGACTAGTTTACTACCATTCAAAACTTTGGGGACAGTAAGATTTTCAAAATAAATCAATACCTTTATTCAGCAAAGATGCATTAAATTGATCGAGTGACAGTAAAGATATATTTTTTTTATAATATTATAACTTTTATTTCAAAAACATTTCTTTTCATCAAAGAATCCTGAAAAACAATCTATCACGTTTTCCTGAAAACCAGTTCAGCGTATTAAACTGATTTCTGAAGGATCATGTGACACTGCAGACTGGAGTAATGGCTGCTAAAAATTCAGCTTTGTCATCACAGGAATAAATGAAATATTGAATATATTAAAATAGAAAAAATCTAAGTAAGTTCTAATAATATTTTCACAATATTTCTGTTTTACTATATTTTGATCAAATAAATGCATCCAGTTTTTTTCAAAAGCATTAAAAATTGTACTGACCCCATACTTTTTGAACCATAGTGTACATAACTGGAGGATGACCACATTTTCATTTGCATCAGTGTACCTGCACATCTAACCATTGTGATTGACAATGACTGTTTTTTTTTTTTTAAATGGAAAATTCCTAAACATTCTCTTGTGATTTTAGAGAAAAAACCTCCCAAGAAGACCACTCCACTAACCACAGTGATTACTATGGATTTAGGAGGACTTCCATTGAAGCATTCCAAAATTCCTATCAAGGCTCTTAACTTAGTCACAGTAAGTCCATAAGAAGGACCTCTTTCTTCAGGTTTCCTTAAATTTATGTGCAAAATGGTTTCAAAATTATATCTGCCATCTTCCACTAGTTTTCAGAGGTTTTGCAAACACTCTTATTCAGCCACATACAGCTGTCTCGTGCGGTCATGGGGTATCTAGTCTGGGTGCAATGACGTTAGTTGGCTGCTTTGGGATGTTTGAAATAGCTCCTAATGAGTACTTAGCGCACATGTTTGTAACCATCCGCAGTCTGCAGTTATTAAATGTGAAGCCCTTTGCACCCATTAACCTGTTGATTATGGTGTGAATCTGCTGGTTTGTTGAGCTCAGTGAAGTGTGTTCCTGTGGCATTTTGAGCTCCTGCTGTTAGATCACTCTGATTAATTGGCCAGCCACTGCATAGCCAAGACCCCTGCTGACATCCAAATGGGAGGCTTTCAATCACGAGTGTCTGTGTGTATGGCTTTTAAAAATCAGTGTTTAGAGTGTTAAGGCCTGTTCACAAATTAAAACCATGGAAGGTCATGAGAGTGAGTAAATGACAGAATTTAAATTTTAAAATAAAAGTATTTGTGCAAAACTACATTTTCAGTCTCCGATCAAAAAGGTGATTAGAAAAGAGGAGGAGTTGGAGGAGGAGCCGCCAGAAAAGGAGGAGCTTGATTGGTGGTCTAAATATTATGCGTCACTGGCTGAACTCGAAAAACAGGTGAGAACTGATTTTGATAATGGGTTGTTTTAAATTGTGTGCCTTATTGTTTTCTTCAACATCTTGTGTCTCTTCTTCAGGAGGAGAAAGAAGATGACCTGGAAGATGGCCACGATGGAGGTATTGTACATGCAATGCATGATTTAATTGACAAATTCAGAAGAAAATGCATATAAAACTGCACTAACCAATCAGACAGAGGCCTCAAAATGTATTTGGACATGCTTAAAATTGATTGTCAAATGCATTACATAACAAAATACCAAACCCTGTGGTTAGTCTGCTAGGACACCTGTGAATCTGAAGGTAAATCAACTTCATACATGCACTAAAATCAGCTATGGACTGATCCTCTAAGAAAAGCTTTAGCATAATATGTTTGCACTGGACAAATGCCACTTGGTTTGAGTTTTCTTATGTGATGACATTCATACATTTTACTGTGGTCTAAGTGACCACATACTCCACTTTAAGTAAAAAGCTTAGGCCTGAATGTATTTCAAAGCGTCAATATAATGTCACATTCTGCAGATGGAGCACCACTGACCATGTCTGCGCTAGAGGCAGAGGACGATGAGGCTGTGATTGAAATGGAGCCTCCTGCTCCAAAGAGGAAGAACATTGCCACCTTACAGGTTTAAAATATTCTTCAAACTGCAGGTCTTTTATTTGTTTCAATAAAAGTCATTTCAATGTGTTTACAGTGTTGCGTTTCCGATCATAAACCAACTAAAACAATTTGCCGTACACATTTTCTGCCTTTTTTTAAATTTCATTCTCCAGCTTTACAAGTCTGAACTGGAAAATGAATTTAGTCAGTTCATGGATTGGTTGCACACATTTCCTGTCTACAAAGGCAAATCCAGCCTGGACGATGAAGAGGAAGATGAAAGTACAAGATATATGGGTAAATATAAGGTAAGATGTGCGTTTTGGCAAGCTCTCATGCCTTCAACAGTGTGACAGCATGCATGAAATAAATCAAGGATTAGATGTTAAATCAGAGCTGTGCTTCATTGCAGGGATCGTTTCTGATATACCCCATCGCTCTCGAAGACGAGGACGCAGACTGTCAGATCACTAATGCAATTCCAAAAAATGCACCCATTAAAGTCCTAGTGAGGGTGTATGTGGTAAAAGTGAGTATCAGTTTGTCAAAATAAATCATATATATATATATATATAATATATATATATATCTAAATAATTAAATAAAAATTAAAAAGATGGTTGCCCACTGATCCAGGTGTGTGTTCACGGTGTTCAATTTTACACACAGTTTGTGGACATGAACTCTTTTGATTTTTGGCTGTTTATATTAATCTATATGAAAAAGCGTATATTTTAGATGCTGTCATTATTTCTTTTAAAATCAATATGAAATGGAAAAATATCGTATATATATTTTCCAAATGCATACTATTGATTTTATTTTGAATGTTTTACCCATGCATGTTCGAGTTATGACATTTTAATAAAAAAATACAGGTAAAAAAAAAAACATTTATATATTCAGACATCTTTCTGGTAACAATCGTTTACAAGCTCGCATTTAGATCTGCCACCATCCAATCGGCAAACGATGGATATTAACCGAATTAAGCAATTGAGTTAAGTCCCCCCTCCATTTCTTTCTTTTCTGATAGTCTGTTTCTCTATGTGTCTCAATGCAGAAGAAAAGATCTGTCGCTGCTTCAGTTACATGTCAACTTTAGGTTTTTCATGATTTGCATTACTGTTTACATTTCACAGTTACCTATATTTCTGCATGCGTCACAATTATACAAGAATATACACCATCACTATGGTACAGTGTTTTCCTTCACATCTCCATGTATTTTTTGTTCATTAATCTGAAAGAACCATTTATGTTTCCTCTTCCTTGTGAACCCTAAGGCAACCAATCTGGCACCCACAGACCCAAATGGAAAGGCAGACCCCTATGTGGTGGTGAAAGTTGGCCAGCAGCAAATGGACAGTAAAGAGCGTTACATTCCCAAACAACTGAACCCTGTGTTTGGAGAGTAAGGGCCGTCTCTTCACAAAATGAATGGGAGAAACCACAGCTTTTTGTATGGTGGCTGTAAGAATGGAAGCCATGTCTTTAAGTTTGAAGATTAGATTTTTCACTGAGGCTTTGCCTGTATTTTTTACTCTTGAAAACACATGCATATTGGCAGCTCAAAACTATAGTCTATGATATCATTGATGTCATATTTGTTTACTGATTTGATGTGGTGAACCCTCTTCTCCCCACAGAGTTTTCGAGCTGACCGTGTCCTTCCCCTTGGAGACAGAACTCACGTTGTACGTGTTTGACCATGACCTTGTGGGCTCTGATGACCTGATTGGCGAGACCCGTGTGGACCTGGAGAACCGTTTCTTCAGCCGCCACCGTGCCGGGTGTGGCCTGGCCCTTCATTATGACAAGTGGGTAATGGGTTTAGCCTGTGATGATGATGGCGATAATGATTATAATGATGATTAGTATTATTATCTTTGTCGTGACCACTAGTGTCGTTGTCATTATTGTCTTCGTCATTATCAGAATTTCTGAAAGCTCATCGACTCCTTTAAAGCTCACATTAGAAGAGCTCTCAGTTGATTGTTTGCAGCTGCAGTGTTTTAGACTGAGACAAATCATGCTGTTTTGTGGCCTGATTTTCATTCGACTCTCTACAGGTTAAATCAGATTAGACTGTCTTGTGATTTCAGGGATGGCTATAATAAATGGAGAGATGCCAAGAAACCCACTGCAATATTATTGGAGCTCTGCCGCAAAAATGGAATTCCATCTCCAGAGTATCGGGAGTCAGAAATGAAAGTTCTCAACAAGATCTTCAAAATTCCCAATGAGGCTTTTCCAGAAGGTGGAAAAGGAAATTGAGACATAGGGGCTATAAATAAAATAATACAATATGATTACATTAAATACTATATGTATATTTATATATTATCAATGAAAATATATTATCTATTATATATATATATATATATATATAATCTATTAAAAATATACATTTTATTGAAAAGAAATATGTAAATAATCATAAATGTAAGTAATATACAATTTTATTTTTTATGTATCAATGAATAAAATATGTGTTGCTTTTGCATATTTAGTTGATGCACCCATATATTTTCAATTAGATTGAGGTTATGAATAACCGATTATTAATATGAGACTTTGGTGATGCAGAGTTGCTGAAGAAGAATAAGAAGACAGAGGAAGACTTCACAGAGCTGGATGAGCATAAAGCTCTGAGTGTCCTTCAGCGCTGGAAGGAGATGAGAGAGTTCTGTGAGGGAGCGTGTCCTCTGGTTCCTGAGCATGTGGAGGTCCGCTCTCTGCTTAATGCGGAAAAGCCAGGCCTTCCTCAGGTCAGACTCCTTCACACACAATGACTTGTTAGCATTCTTAGTCAAGCCAGTTAACCTGGAATAAATCTTCACTTACACTGACAATAATGTGGTGCTAATACTTCAAGTTCGAGTTTGATTTGTGGCATTTTCCATTGTTATTCCTTCCCATTTTTTCCTCATATTTTTCAATTTCAATCTGATATACTCCAAATAAAGATGTATTCCATAAAGTCAAATTATTCTATGTGGTTGCGACCTAATCTCTTATGTCTTTGCCTTTTATCTGACAGGGTTATGTTCACATGTGGATTGACATGTTTCCTGTAGATGTACCTCCACCACCACCTGTTAATATCAAACCTAGACTTCCAGAGAGGTAATCAAGATATCACCAAAATGACAAAATATAGAGAATTAAAGATCTGAAGAATCCTCCCGACATCTCTCTCAAGAATAATCAGTCTGCTCTTTTAATTTTCATCTTACTGATGTGCTATATTTGTGTAATGAGAGAATATTTAACCCTTTGTCTCTAGTTATGAGCTGCGCGTGATCATCTGGAATACTGATGATGTTGTACTGGATGATGTCAATCCTTTCACTGGAGAGCCATCAAGTGACATCTATGTTAAAGGGTCAGGATACACAAGAAAATAAACTAAAGCCTCTTTGATACCACTTTACAGTTCTCATATAAAATTCAAAAAATAACACTATACCGTTCAAAGGTTTGGGGTCAATATGTATATTACAAAAGATGTCTATTTAAAATAAATGCTGTTGGTTTGAACTTTCTTTTCATCAAAAACACTGAAAAAAATGTTTCCACTCAAATATTAAGCAGCACAACCTTTTTTTCCCAGTGCTTTTTGATTTTTGATCAAATAAATGTTGCCTTGATGAGAATATAAGACTTTTAAAAAACATAAAAAATCTTGTTGACCCCAAACAGTTGTGTATAATGAAAAAAGTTAAAGTTATATTCATTATTAATTTGAATCATAATGTTTGTAATATTTATTTACAATTATATATAAATATGTACAAATGCATGTACATTTATATGTATTACATTCACTAGCTGGATTAAAGGTCTGGATGATGAGAAACAGGAGACGGACGTGCATTTTAATTCCCTCACCGGTGAAGGCAACTTCAACTGGCGCTTTGTCTTCCACTTTGACTATCTTCCTACGGAGAAGGAAATCATCTACAAGAAGAAGGAGTCCCTGTTCGCCCTTGAGGAGACTGAGTTCCGCCAGCCGGCTGTTCTGGTGCTGCAGGTCTGGGATTATGACCGCATCGGTTCCAATGACTTCTTGGGTTAGTGGTTTTAGTCACTGGTCCAATATGAAATCTAGTTACATTTTCGAGGTAGTCAGTTAAAACATCAATTCCCTTCCAACTGTTTTGGCTAGGATCCATAGAGTTACGTCTCAGCGATATGGTCCGGGCCGCAAAATCGTCAGAGCAGTGCAGCATCAAGATGGCCAAAGACAAGGCTGGCCCTCGCTTCTCCATCTTCCGCAGCAAGAGGATGAAGGGCTGGTGGCCGCTCATCAAACTAAAGAGCCAGGAGGACATCGAGAGAGAGGAGAGAGAAGCAGAACAAGAGAGGAAAACCAAGAAGAAGAAGAAAAATAAGTCCAGCAAGCGTAGCAAAATGAAACCAGAGGATCTGCAATTTGTGGACAGCAGTGGAAATACCTTCCTCTTAATGGTACAAGAACTTCTTCAATGCACCAACACTGAGTAGAATGAGTGTTGTATCTAGTGTTGGGGAAAGTTACTTTTAAAAGTTATCCATTACAATATTGCATAACTGCCTAAAAAGTAACTAATTGTGTTACTTAGTTACTTTTTATGGAAAGTAATGCATTGCGTTACTTTTACGTTACTTTTCTAATCTGGGCTGGTTGTTTGTTTGTTTCTATAATGACAAAAAAGTTTTATTCATGACAAATGTAAAGGCCCTCAGTGAGGTGTCACTCCATAAATGGGAAAACAAAGTAACTTATTTGAAAAAGTAAATCAGATATTTAGATGTTAGAAGAAGTTACTTGAAAAAAGTAATCTGATTATGTAACTCCCGTTATTTGTAATGTGTTACCCCCGATGCTGGTAGTAACACACTTGTTTACTTTTTAAAGGCAGACTCAAACCCTTCGTTCATTTCTGTGGTTTGCAGGGTAAAGTAGAGGCAGAGTTCCAGTTGGTGACACCTGAGGAAGCCGAGAAGAACCCTGTGGGAAAAGCACGCAAAGAACCCGAACCTCTGGAAAAACCAAAGTAAGGGATCAAAATACATTTACATCATTTCAAGTTTGCATCTTTATATTTTAATTGTCATGTGCTTGCTAAAATGTGCTACATAAATACGTTTTTGTCCCTTTAAGCCGTCCCAAGACGTCCTTCAACTGGTTTGTGAACCCCTTGAAGACCTTTGTGTACTTCATCTGGAAGAAGTACAAGAAGTACATAATTGCTTTGATCATTCTGGCCATCCTGGGGATTTTCCTCTTCCTCATCCTCTACACCATGCCTGCACACATCAGCCAGCTTATTGTTAATGGATGAGAAACAGAAATGCATGCATGGATCAACAGGGGAAATAATGATACCAATGTGTACACAGCCATTGTTTGCTTGTAATGGGAAAGACATAAGCATTAATATCTAAAATAACACTTTAACAACACAAACAATTGCCTGTCAGTAAATTCAGTGCAGTTTAATGCTTTATGATTCAGTGTACAGTACTGTTCAAATGTTTAGGGTCAGTAAGATTTTTTTAAAAAAAAATAATACTTTCATTCATCAAGGATGCATTAAATTGATGAAAAAAGACTTTTACTGTACATTGTTACAGAAGATTTCTAGTAAATTCTCTATCAAAGAATCCTGAAAAAATGGTTTCCACAAAAATATCAAGCAGCTCAACTGTTCCTCACATTGATAATAATAAGATATGATTCTTGAGCATCAAATCAGCATATCAGAATGATTTCTGAAGGATTATTTGACACCGTAGAATGGAGTAATGTTGCCGAATATTCAGCTTTGTCATCACAGGAATAAATTATATTTTAAAATATATTAATAGAAAATAGTCATGTTTAATTGTAACACTATTTCACATTCAAAACAATGCACTTTCACAATATTTATGATAAAATAAATACAGCCTTGGTGAGCATAAGAGACTTTCTATTTCAAAACCATTAAAAAAATGTACCCACCCCAAACTTCCAATCCTGCTGCTGTTTTCTAATGTATTAATTTTAATATATAATATATATATATATATATATATATATATATATATTCTGGGAATGTTTCAACAATAAAGTGATGTGATAATCACTAACTGTTAAAGATCAGCAGGTGGTTTAAGAAAGCCTTGTAAGTTGCATAAATAAAATGATCTTGTAATGAATTCATTTCATTTACTAACATTGTCTAAAATTAATCTCTTCGATTTCACTGAAAAAAGGCATGGGAAATGTACACACCAAAATATTGCTTTTATTTAGAAAAAAATCTATTTGATTCATGTCTAGACTGTCAGGACGAGCATGATGTTCTCCAAAATATTTCCATACTGTATGTCAAGTTTTATAGGGCATTGTGTGCGAGTTCGAGAAGTAGCAGAGACATCAGGTTGATTTACTCAGGCCATTTGAGGTTCATGACAGAAGCCTATTCTTCAAAGATACATTGCAGAAGATTTGATAAATGAAATGACATCCAGCCTGGCTTCCATGACACTGCTGTTCGGTTTACTGGATGATTAATGGAAACTAACATCCATAGAAAAATGCATAAAAGTGTGTTGCATCCTGAAACATGCTTCCTGCATCTTTCGAAGAAAAAACAAACAAAAAAGGCTATTTAGTTCTACATAGTCCTGTTCAATAGACCTTGTTCTGTTTTTCTCACGCAGGGTAATGATATAAAACATGTTAGCAAGTGCTTTAATTCGCTGTAACACGGCACTCTAGGCTGATCTCGCAGTACATGATCTAAACCCACTCATTTGAGATAATTGCTTGTGATATAGAGATGGGTAATTATATAGAATATACCAGTGAAGCCTGACCGTCACATGGGAATACAACTAAAAACTGGCAGCTAATGGACATGCAAATGAACACTTAATAATAACCACGGTTTCCATGGTTATACTCCTTATCTGAACTGTTTGATGGATCTATATATCAGCATATTTCAATGTAATGGACAAGACGTAACAAAAATTACCAAGAAAGTGAGTCACCATGAAATCAAAATAGACAATTCTTCTTTTTATTGGAATACTGCAGTACTTATAGTGATCATATCCGTGCTCATCAGTATTTTTTTCATTCATGTAATCTTCAATCAAAATAACTTCCTCTCCCTCTTACAGCAACTCCTCTAATGATGTGTTTACTGGCGCGAGGGCGGGACAACCTGTTGCTGACACGGGATCACAGCAACAGCAAACCACAATGATCCGAATGGACTGATCAAGTCCCGCCCTACATTTTTTCTTGTTCGAGAAGCCGTTTTACTTGAATATACTTCACAATAGGGAAGACCATCATAAGGCTGGCCACATACTTCTAAGTAGATTTTAACCCCCAACGATATTGGCGTGGCCTGATTCAAGGCTTGTCGAAATGATTTTTTGTCCAAAACATCCTCTATTGTGTGGTGTGTGGTTACGATTATTTAACCGCTCCCGACTGAGACAGCGCGTCCCCGATCTCAAATCGTAAATGTCAAGCATGTTTTATATTTACGACTCTTGATGGATCTACCTCTGACGTAACTACCGGATGTTACGCTCTTCTTTACCTGAAACTAGCCACAAACATAGTGATTTAGAAAATAGTGTATTGAGGAAGAAGATCACTCATATTCTATTTTTTCTACTTTGTTTTTCACTGTAAAACACAACGCACTCCAGGAAAGCCAAGTGACAACGTCGATTGTCCTCCAATTGTTTTGCTTCTCAAGACACGTTTGATCTCGCGAGTTTCCGTGAGTTGTAGTCTCGCTGTGAAATCATTCCTTCAATCATCGGGTGTCAAGTCTCGAAGTCCGGTCGAATCATCTAGGATTCAGCGTTCAGAGGATTATAATGCTAAAAATCAGTTGAAACTCATTATGTCTGTGGTCTCCCAGACATTGGTAAATTTTGTTAAGATCTGAAAATCGTGTAGTGTGGTCAGGTCTAAGTCATATCGTGTGAAAACCATCTGATATCATCACCATGATATTGTGCCACATGAATTTTTTTTTGTAAAGAGATCCATTTGACCTTTAGCTCAGTTGTAATTGGACTGTCACTTTCATTTTATCAGCTTCCATCACCTACAGCAACTTTTTAGGAGCGAATGAATTGATGAAATGTAATTAATCTGTCTGTTGTCATAGCTTTCTGAGATATTCAGTTACTTTATTGCAACCTCTTTATTCTCACCACCCAGCCTGATCACAAGAGTTTTGCGTTCTTGTCCCAAGAGTTTTGTTCAAAATTCAAGACTTTTGCCCTTTTTTGGGCAATATTAGCCATTTTAATGTGTTCTTTTATTGTAGTCATCTTAAACTAGAAGTTTTTACAGTGCATCCAGTCATCACAATGTGAGGTCGCAGTTCTGTTGTGAATGAGCAGCTTGGGAATGTGCAGCAGGGGTCACATGGCTCTCTGCAGGGCCATTTGGGCTGTCTTGGGAGCCTGCAGCTAACTGAGTGAAACTCTAATCAGAGGTGACAGCTGGGATAGGTGACTTCCAGGCTTTATTAATAATGTTCTATGTTTTGCTCTTTTCACTCTTAGACCAAAAGGCAGGCAGTGTGTGGCTATAAGTCAACAGACAAGTTTTTGATGTTCTGTCTTAGATATTTGTGTTTAGTTTGTAAATGAATCAGTGTTTTGAATGAGCCTTTTAACTGAATGAATCGTTTACCTTTCTATTCCATGTATTTTTTTTTTTAAATTTCTATTAATTGAATTTTATTCAAGCAAGGAGCTACTGGACGAATATTATGTTACGCCCTGAACCAAATGATTCGATGGTGCTTTGAATCTGAACGACACAAACTTGAAATGGTTGAACCTGGATCTCATCTTTTAAATAAAATCAATCAACTTTTTTTATGGAGGAGAATTTTCCGGCCACTGACCTGAATGTCAGCCTGGAGAACAAATGGAGGAAAGAACTTAGATCTACTATATTGTCTTTTTTAAAAATTGTATTTATTTATTTTTCTCTTACATACGTTTCCTGAAGTGTCTCAGGCAATTTGTTGACTCAAATTTTCAACTCAAAAGTTAAAACAAATCGGTTAAAAGATTCAGTGATTCAAACACACCCACACACCCACACACATGTTGTGTTTTGTGGGGACTTTCCATAGGCGTAATGGTTTTTATACTGTACAAACTGTATATTCTGTCCCCCTAAACCTACCCATCACAGAAAATGTTCTGCTATTTTAGATTTTCAAAAAAGATAATTCTGTATGATTTATAAGCTTGTTTCCTCACGGGGACCAAAAAAAGTCAAATCAAAATTTTCCGGTTTTACTTGCGTTGTGGGGAGATTTGGTCCCCACAATGTAAGGAATACAAGTACACACACACACACACACCACACACACAACATTTATCGTCACTTATCAGTGGACAAACAGATTCGATTCACTGGGATGAATTAAAATCCCCACCACTATTCGATGGTTGAAGTCATTTGTCTCTGATAAAGCATATTTATTTATTTTTATTTTCTCAGGTGAATAACATTTAGTAATCTCTGCACATTTTTTTTTTTCTGTACAAATAATCCTTGTTCATATTATTTGATCATAAATTGTTCATTCTTAATGCATTCATGAAATTAATTAATTAATAATCAGTTATTGCATTGCTGTTTAATCTCATAGTTAGATAAAATGTCAGGTGGCAAGATCTTTAATAAATGCATTCCAAACAGGTTTATTTTGGTTTTATTATTTCAGTGCACTAAGGGTTTCTCCACGACCGGATAACACACTGACCACAGTAGATGCCTATAATAGTTTCTCCATTATTAACCATCCCAGCCTGATGTGCTTTGTGGGGTCCGTCGGCCAACTGCGCATGCGTACTATCGAACAGTCAGAGCTAGACTGACACTAAACCCTCCTGTTTCCTCTTTATGCGTTCGCCGCTACAGCCAAACATAACACTGCCGCACTTTACCTCACCGCTGTGCGAACTTTTCAAACAGCTTGACATTTTTCTAGCTACTTTCTCACCAACGACACCATCCTTTTTAATGGGCTTACTGTGAAATTTTCTTTTACAATTAGCATTTTTCCCAATTTTCCTCCAAAATGCCTGAGTTCATATCAGTGGATGAGTTTATCGTGGAGACTTTGGAGGACTACAGCTCTCCCACCACCTCTTCCTTCTACACCAAAATGACAAGTTGCCGAAATTCCGCCAACAACATCGAGGAGGTATGAGACTGTGCCTCTTATCTAGTGTTTGACAGTTGTACAGCACGATGAATGAAATGAAGGTGTTTTGGACTGTCCAACATCAGGAGCAGGTCTCAGGCGTTTTTGTGAAGGCTTTTTATCCTGTTTAACCGTGCCGTTTTGCATTGCAGAAGTGCTTAAGCCAATGGACGTGTTGTGTTTCATATTTTCCCCCTCCGATCACTGCTTCAAACATTACTACAGCAGATCCTGATGCTCTTTGTCTTGTTGAATCCATTGGGCTGAGCGCAGCCTATCTCCAACACCCAAACCATGTGATTTCGAGATAAATCGTCAGTTAAAGTGTAGGAAATTACTCTAATCTTATAACCAGGGTGCTTTTAAAATGTTTAAAATAAATTAATATCATGCATGCTCCTTTCCCTGTGCTTTCTGTACCATATCGTGCAACTGAAAGAGGAAGGATCGCACACATCTACATTTCCTCGTCGTTTTTGTAAATTACATTAAAGCGAAGTTTTGCAATATTTCCTTTTTTTTTGTAATGGGTCTAATGTGTTTCACTCTTTACCTCATATTTTGCCGCTAGCTCGCGCTTCTTATCGCCCATCGCTCCTCGTGCGTCAATACGAGCGTCTACTGTATTATCACGAGCACGTGCCTTTCATCCTGTGTTTATTGAGCTGCATAAACAAAAGCCGGCTTAGGATTCATGGATCTTCTGGAGCAATGGAACCAGCCCATGTTTCTGGAACCGTATCCATTGTTGTTGTTGTTGTTGCTGTTGTTGAAACAACCCTCAACCAGTCATTGCCTTCTGTTTTTAGGGTTAGGGATGGGAGGATTGGTTGATGGAGATGTTGCTCCAAGACCAACAAAGGATGTTGATCATCCAGGATCATATCCTGCTATAGTGAAGAGATCATGTTGTCACAGAAATCATGCTAGTGTGAAGTATTTTGACTGGTGTTTTGTCATCCTTTCACTGCAAAAATGCATCTGAAGTTCATGTACAAAAACGTGCATTTATTCAAGTATATATATATATATATATATATAAACATTTTAAATAAAAGTAAAATTAATAATTAGACTACATATTTAATATCTAATGTATACAATAAGCTAATTATTTATTTATTTATTTAATTAAACAATTTTCATGACAGTTTGTTTAAAGGTTGTTTAATCACTCTATATTTTCATTTACATTTATTGCTTTAGATTTTATATATATTGTAATTTCATTTCTAAAGTTTTTTTTATTGATTATGTACATTTATTTATCAAACATATTTTTGACACAGTACACGTCATCATGTTCCTGATAAAGTTGCCCACATTTATTTATTTTTATATTAAGCTCTTGGCTAGTGTTAATTTTGAACCCCATTTGTGCCAATTTGAAGCATACAGCGGGGTCAGGGTGGTAACAATTGAATGATGACTTCTTTAATAAGACTGACATAGTGGAATGTGAAGTAACCATGGCGATGACCTGGTCTGTGCAGTGCACAGCCATACAAATTGAACAGTGCATCACATTACATGCTTGATTGTTTGGGCTTCATGTGACAGGATAGCACCCTTAATATCTAGTGAGCTTTGCACACGAACAGCCTCAGGGGGGTTCAGGACAAAAAGGGTTTAAGAGAGACTTGAGTGGTAGTCTTTCTTCTGAACTTGTCTAGAGGCAGCCTCCGCTATCCAAATGATTCCTCAGCCTTTATAACAGAAACCTCAAGACTCGTCTCAGACCAGACTTCATTAATGAAGGACACCTCCGTTTAATCTGCCTTAGTGCAGATTTACAGGCTCTGAAGCAAATCCTGCTGCTTGGACAAGCCCTTCAAAACAACTTAGAAGCATAAGGAGGGCAAATGTATGATTAAAGGGATAATCAACCAAAAAATGAAAAATCACCTTCATGTTGTTCTAAATTTTTAGGACTTTATTTCTTCAGTGTAACAAAAAGAAGGCATTTTGAAGAATGATTTTCTCCATATGATGAAGGTTAATGGAGCTCAAAACAACATTGGACCCCTTTCAGTTTTATTGTATGGACAAGATATCATATATGATCATTTTTCATAATATCTGAAGCATTTTAATTCTTTGAGTGAACTATCCGTTTTAGCGAATGTTTTCTGCCCTATGCTTGATACTCTCTTGGTACATTATTATTTGGACCTTTCCCAGTTTATTTAATGTTGAATCTCGCTTTCCTTTTTATATTTGAACTCGTGAAAAAATTTGATTAATCACCAACCTGATATTCAATTATAGAGGATGAATGGAGAGGGAAATAAGACAACACACATGCTTTGCCTTAATCTGCACTGACCTCAAGAGAGATAATGGGAACCCCGTGCTATAATATAGTCTCTGTTTGTGTCATGTGACTTAATGACAAAGCAGGAACTGGAAAGATTTCCCTGGACATTTTTGATGACGATCCAATACGCACCTCAGCTATCTCTCCTCAACACAACATGGTGCTTCTACATTTCCCTTGTATGTTGTTGGAAATTAATTGAAATGAGGTGCGGTTTGGGATTAGCAGAGGCACCAGAGAGAAATAATGAAAGATAATTGGAGCTTGGATAATCTACCACACCAACAGAACCAGCCGAGACTGTTGTGCCATGCCTTGTTTTTCCTGTATAAAGTAAAGCAGAGTTAGCCATTCATTCAGAGCAGACACCTGATATTACTATTATCCTAATTCCTGGAACATTTGGTGAGAATGAACGGAGGTACACTCACTAATGTTTTCAACATTAAAAGGTTTTACACACAGGCCTAAAGAAATGAGTAGGATTTTTAAAATGAATTGAAATGAATTATATTGATCTTTTAGAAAAATACTACTACTAAGAGCACCTTTAATGAAAATAAAATGAAATGAATTCAATAGGTAAAAGGTAAAATAGGTAATTGATACCCTAAACCCTGTGGCATTGTTTCCCCAGGGACCCAGATAAGTACATTATTGTGAATTGACCCTTCGCCGGCAGTTTGATTGACAGGCAATCTAACCAATCATAACCCTGAATCCATCATTTTGTCTGATAAAGCAGTCAGGGCAGTTAGTAGATCAACGTTGGTGAGCTTAAACTTGAAAAATTGTGTGTGCTCATGTCTTTCTGCGCTTGAAACAACATTCCTTCTGATGTCCATTCATGTTTATTTGATGCTATAAATGAACTAGTATGAAGAGATTGTTGGTTCACGAGCTGATTGAAGGAGCGACAGCGATCTGTCTCGAAACATTAAAGAGCCTTTATAATATTTTAAATATAAAACTGTTTTATTTCAAAAGTAACCTGCTCTGTCTTGTTTGTCGACACGTTGTCAGTGTCCTCTTTGTTCCGCAGTGTATTTTTCACTCCGTGAGAACATGATGTGTGGCATGAGAGTGCGTGGCTTGTCGGACATAGCAACAGTAACTAAAGGGGGCGGGTCTTTGCGAAGGGTCAATTACTGAAGCAATTAGTGCTATGAAAGCCAATTTGATGCACTTACCTAGGGATTTCACAAACAAAACAAAAACATAAAAGATTTCGGTTCAATACAGTGGAAATCAGTGGTAACCAAAACTGGGTGGTTATCCATATTTGTTTTTTTTTTAAATATCTTGTTTTGAGTTCCTTAGAAGAGTCATATTTTGAACATCCATTTAAAGGTTTATTTTAGTATGTCATAAAACCCCATGATAACAATTGCAAAGGAAGTGGTATCACCATGTTATTTTTATATCATAAAACATCTACTGACTTCACGATAAACGTGCTCCTCATGTTGCCGAGCTTCATCTGAGTGTGTTTAAGCTATTTTGGAGCATGTGTATGTATGTGAGAGTTTCTCTTTAGGCTTTAGAGCTCTGTGGACACAATATAAATAGCATGCCTCACCACTTTATACGAGATCCGCAGATCTAAATAAGCATCATAGTAGTTCTGCACTACATTTTTTCCCTGTATAAACTAATGGGCTATCCCAGATGCTAGTGGAAAAATGACTTTTCTAGTTAGTTTTTGTCTGATCTTACTAACTGATAGTTAATGACTGTGAGGAAATGAACTCTAAAATGGTTGCACGGTATTACTGTGGTATAGCTTGAGTTTCACTTCTGGCCGTCTTGGTTAAGGAGTTGAAATCAACCAGTTGTGAAGAACGTGAACTGTGTTTGTCTGTGTGGGCTTTGCTTCATTAAGCACAAAAGAGGGAGATAAACATCTGGTTGTGCTCCTCAATTATAAAATGTCTCAGAGCTCAAAACGTTATTACTGCAAGTGTTATGGTGGATTCGTGTCATGAAGCATGGAGCTTTTTTTATTGTGTCTGTTCTGTTGTGGTGAATGATCAAAATTTGAAGTTCTTTAAATTGGATTTGAATGAACATTTGAGTTGTTGAATCGTTTCGGTAAATTTAGACATTGTTTATTTTTAGTTAAAATGTAAGAAGCAGCACTGTTTGTCAGAGGAACATCTTGGCAATTTGTCGGGATTTTGTTTTATGAATTATCCCTATAATACATATAATAATATATACTGTATAATCCACTATTAAGATACTATTTCATATTTGGATTAAAACCAGAGCAGTCAACTAATAATTTAATTCTAAATTTAATTGGCTATATTTTAATATGTAAAAATAATAAAATGGATATTAATATTTTTCATTTTCACCGATATGAAAAAAACAATTCTTTTTTTTAAGTGAACTATCCTCATACTTCTAAATGTTGTATGCCATATTATATTGCATGTTATTTGTCATAAAAGTCTAATATATATTGACCCATATTAAGATATATTTTTAAGTATTTTTTCACATTTTTTGGGTAAACTCTACATTTTATTTGCCATATTATAGGATTCCATCATAAGATATTTCATATTGGTGTGAAAAACATTCACAACCAAGTTTAAACAGTTCCGTCCCAACAACAATGGTAGGCAGAATAAGATGGAGATTCTTTTTGTTAAAATATGTAAATGTAAACTGAACCAACAACATTGTGGTCAAGCCCATCACTGCGTCTGTTTACCATGAGTATTTATGGCTGTTTATCACTGGTTTCACTTTGTTCTATCTTTTTGTATGTGTGCTGTGGGGAATTTCACAAGCACTAAATGCACACAAAAGCCAATCCAAAAAGGCAAGGAACCATTGCTGCAATATAGAACAAAAGATCTGTGAGGTTAGTCGTGCTGAGTACAGAATTCACACTCTGCCTAGTCAGGGGAATGTGAATTTCAGCATGGAATGTGGTTCCAGGTGAAAAATACCACTCGGTTGAATTGTTATTGGCCCAGTGTACACATAACAGACCTAACTGGAAGGGCTAAAAATAATAAAGCCAAACATCCTTGATGCAAAACAAGCAGCTCTTAATGTGCTCTGTTGATGTTTGCTTAATTTAAAGAGATAGTTTGCCAAAAAATTATATTTTGTCAGTATATATTCGTCTTCACATCATTCCCAACCGGTATGACTTTCTTCAGTGCAACACAAAGGCAGATAAAATGAAAGTGGATGGTGACTAGCAGCTGTCAAAGACTACAAAAGCATAATAAAAGTAGTCAATTCGACTTTCACAATATATTACAAGTTTTCTGAAGCCATAGTTTTGTGTGAGGGACAAACCAAATTTGAGCTATGTGGTTCGCGTTCGCATTCACTTGGAAAAGAGCAGGTTGGAATTTGGAAATTCTACAATCAATTTCACCTTTTGTGTAGCACAGAAAAAAAAAAGTTCAGTATCCCTTTAAGTGTTATATGACAGTTGACTCTTGCTCAGTGTCAGTCAATTGTGCTGGGGAGTTCATTACAGGCTCTCTGAACTAATAACAGTGAATTACATTTTCCTCTTCACACTATCATGTGTGACACAGCAATGAATATAAATTGCTTATAATCCTTAATGCTGGCATTTGACAGGCCTGTTTCCTTAGAGAATAAAAACCACAAGATAAGACATGAGTGTTAGAGACAGAAGTCCTCAGCTTTGAAACAGGAAGAAGTCTCCATAGAAACTAGGGATTATTTTTAAATGAAGTTGATTTCATCAAGGCTAAGGAGAACAAAGAATCTAGTTTTCTGCATAGTCATGTTAGATATGTTATGAAATTCCACCTGCGCACTTAACATTCAGTACAATAAAAATAAATAGTGAACACGTTTCTGCATTTTTCTCGTGATGCTTTTAAATATGCTTCATATACATAATTTGTCCACAATTCGCGCGGGACGTGGCATTCTACAAACGTAGCAGTCAAGTTAAAAGAATTTCAACAAAAACATGTCAAGTAGTGCATTCTTGCCTTAACGTTGACTTTTCCAGACTCTAAATTGGGGCAAAAATCTGGGAAAAAGTCCTGAAGTTTATTCCAGCCTTTGGTGGTTGTTGTTATTAAAGGGTTAGTTCACCCAAAATAGTTCACCCTTTGTTTATCTTCAGAATACAAATTAAAAGACTTTTACGGAAATCCTAAGTGAAAAAAGTACACTTCCATAATGTACTTAAAATGCTCTATTTTCATGCACTAATTTTGTGCTTAATATACAAAAAAAGAAAATTTCTGTGCAATTTTGGCACACCATGAATATGAATTAAAATGTGCTTTTAACATACTACATCTGTATTAAAAAAAGATATTTATTTACCACTAGTAGATGAGTTCAGGTGTACTAAAAGTGTTGATTAAATACTAATTATTATTATTTTTTTTAATACAGAAATAGTTAGTTAAAAGTAAATTTTTGTTCATATTCACTGTGTCTCAAAAGAGCACAGAGTACACTTTTAGAAGAATTTTTAGCGTATTAAGTACAAAATTAATGCACTTTAAGTACATTATGGAAGTGTACTTTTTTCACTTGGGATCCGAGGGTTTCTGAACCACACATAGGCCGCAACATCATTGCACATTTTGAGGTCCAGAAAGGTATTAAAGATATCATTAAAATAATCCATGTGACTACAGTGATTCAATCTTAATGTCATGAAGTGACGAGAATACTTTGTGGCCAGGTGAAAAAAAAAAGTACACTAAAATAAACTTTATTTCAGTACACTTCCATAATGTACCTAAAGTGCTCTATTTTTGTGCACAAATTTTGTACTTTTGAAATTCTTCTTTAGTACTTCTTAAAATAATCTAAGTGTACTCAACTGCCATTTTGTGACACCAAGAATATGAACTAAAATGTACTTTTAACATACTATCTCTGTATTAAGAAATATATACCACTTGTAGTACACTTGAACCCATCTTCCATACACTTTTAAATATACTCAGACATAGAAAAAACACTTATGAGTTAAAATATAAGAATAATAGATGCTAAATATATACAAAAGGTTTGTATAATATATTGCCCACATATTTAAACATTAAATAACTCATTTCAAAGTTATTGTAACTGTTAATATTCCCTTTTAAATGTCTAAATAGTACTGCCATCTGAAATAAGGAGAATTCAATAGCAAGTGCAGCAAATATCAGTTTATTAAGAAAAATAGTCACAGGAAAGATTTCTTTCAAAGAAATCTGTCTATTTCCTGCTGAAAGAAAACTTTCAAAGTATTTCTCGGTAGTGCAGAGACTGCAAAAAAGTCCTCCAATAAGAATCCAAAACTGTCTCGACCGGGAATATCCAGAACAGGAACGAGCGACTCAAACACTGCCGGGACTAACACTGCACGAACACACCAAAGATCCGACAACACTGGGCAAAATGCACGGACATTAAATAGCGGTGCTGATGAACACCAGCTGATTCTGATCAGCAGCAACTCACACACACAGAGGCTGACTCATCCAGTGAACCCACAAACCGTGACAAGAGCAATCAAGTACACTATTAATATGTCCGAGTAGCGCTTTTTTCCCCTCATTAAAATATATAAAATATAGCACTGTAAGTACTTTATGCTAAAAGTATACTTATTGTTAAAATGTGAATTTTGGTACCTGCTTGTTTTATTTTTCATGAAAATACATTAAAATAGAACTTAGTGACAGTATATATATATATATAAAAATCCACTAAAATTCTATGTAACACACTTTTAATATATTAGTATATTTTGTTTACTTTATCTGACGACACTTAAAATCAATTTAAGTGTTAGTGCTAATTAGTGCATTTATATTAAATATACTTAAGTACCACGGTTGGGAAAATGTACTTATAACTAGTACATTAGTAATATATTTTTAATAAAATCAATTTAATTTAAACTTAGGGTTACTATATAATAGTCTACTAAGATTGAACTATTTTTTAAAGCATTCAAAGCACACTTTAAAGTAATACACTAATAAAACTCATCTATTTTTGCGGTAGTATACTTTATTTCAATGCACTAAAAATCTATTTAAATATTAGTGGCATTTAGTATACTTTATTAAGAGCACTGAAATACTACTGAAGTCGAAATATATTTTAAATTCGTGTATTTATATTGTATAGCTTTAACAATTTTATTGAGCAAAAAAAAAAAAAGAATGTACTACAAATGTACACCTGGGTGAGCAAAAACAAAACAAAAGTCAACTTTATTCGACAATTTCTTCTCTCCCCTGTCAGTCTTGTTGACATAGTGAATGAGCGCTTCCGTGTTTACGTCCGAACGCTGGCTCGGTATTGGCTGACGCTGTACACGTGCGTGTGATGCTGACGCAGGAGCTGGCCAATAATGAGCTGGCGTTCGGCTGTAAACACAGAAGTGTTTCATCAAAAATATCTTAATTTGTGTTCCGAAGATGATTGAAGGTCTTAGGGGTTTGGAACGACATGAGGGTGAGTAATGACAGAATTTAAATTTTTGGGTGAACTAACCCTTTAAGTTCATGTGCAATGTAGTTTTTCAATGCATTGAATTGTGGGTATACAGTGTGGTTGTAGCTGTTGTTATACAGCTGTTTGACCGGGAACAAGTGCAGCATTACAGTTGGATATAATAGACTTCTCAGTTTGATCCTCAGTGGCACAGAACATGGCAGCTGATCGCTCTCTTCTTTTCTCAACTAAAGCAAACAAATGAATCTGCTTTGCCAAAAGCTCTTTGGAGACACACACATCTTAAAGTCAAACCTTTTTTTAGTCAATAAGATTCTCTTTTTTGTAAAAATGTGATTATGCTAACCTGAGGTTAATAAATGGGAGCTGTTCCAGCAGGTGCTAAATGGGCTAATGGGATATGAGCTAGGGAAGTGTTACGACCCTTTGCAGGGCTTTCCTCTACACCCTGAGGAACAAACTGTTTATTCTGAGTGAAGGGAGGGATAATTGGGGCAGGAAATACAGTTTCCCATTAAATCTGTGTAGAAAGTAGACTTTAAAAGACTGCAAAACCGCAGGGTTGTTGCAATACTGTATGGAATGAAATCTTGTTTACTAGGCCACATAATGAATGCTTTCTCATTGTACAACATGTGCCCAAAACTGTTGTAGTAGATGAAAATACATTTTAAAACATGGCAAATTTTTAACGATTTCAGCCCAACACAACAGTCACACACACACACACACACAGCAATGCATTATGCTCTCAGATGGCAAGCGGCTATGAAGCTGTTAATTAATTTTTCATTGTTTGCTCTTGCTTATTTAGCGACAACAATCAGACTTCATGCTCCATTTGCTGCCTTATAGCAACCAGATTGTAGCCTAATTCAGTGGTAGATTAGATTTTAGTATAGAAAATGCATCAGGTGTCATTTCAGCAGTCCAGTTTCATAATCATTTCATGATTGCATGAAATTGCTGTTTTTGAAACAGGAAATATGTTTCTGTAAGGAGCCATTTCAAGTTCCGTTTGTGTTAAACTATCTGTGTGCGCCTTTATGTGTGTGTGTGTGTGTGTGTGTGTATTTCAATGCCATTTTAAACTAATTGAAGTGATGTTGTATGAATATAAGTTCTGGAATAAAAATATATTTACATTTATGTGTTTGGCAGGTGCTTTTATCCAAACTGACGTACAGTGCATTCAAGATACAATAGTGTTCAAAAGTTTGGGGTCTGTAAGATATTATAATTTTTTTAGAAAGAATTCTCTTTTGCTAAGGCTGCATTTATTTGATCAGAAGTACAGTAAAATCAGTAATATTATGAAAGGTTATTACAATTTCAAATACAGTTTATTCCTGTTCTGGGAAAGCTGAATTTTCAGCTTCAGTCTCCAGTGACACTTTCTCCTTCAAAAATCATTCATAGCCACTTCAATTTTGCTGATTTCTTCTTGTTATCAATGTTGAAAACAGTTGTGCTGCTTAATATTTTTGTGGAAATTGTGATACATTCTTTTAATGAATAGAAACCTACATCTAATTCTCTCATCCAATTTTACTTTTTTTTTCTGGTATCTGCCAAATGCATGAATGTGAATTCCTAACGCCGTATTAATCGATCCTTCTTTTTTTCTTTCAAAAGGCCTTGGACTCTGACCGCACAATCTTGCAGAAAATGAAGAAAGCAGCCAAAGCAAAGAATATCTCTGGTCAAGGTAACATGAAATGATCTTGAATCTGGGTTGATTACTTTAAATATATGAGAACGTATCTGAAAGGGTATCATTTCTCGTTTAGTCAGGTGTTTTGGCTAGGTACTAGCAATATTGTGTCTCAAATGCAAGTCTTCACTGTGGCGTAGTTGTTTTTATTTCACGCACATCAGACTGTAAGAAGCATTCATTCATTTTTGATTCCGTGTTAATTCATTAGAAAGATTGACAGGGCATGCAAAGCATTTCCTCCTGCCCTGCTACATATGAATATGAATGAAGTGGAAAGTAAATGCCCCTATGGGACCCAAACCCATCAACGCCTCTTTCTGTTTGTGTAGTGTCATATGCTTTTAGTCAAATTTCCCTTTTTTCTTGGTTATATTTTCAAGGTTTATTCTAGGGATGCACTGATAAGAAAATTTTGGCCAATACAGATAAATCTTTATATTTGAAAGCCGATAACTGATATATTGGCTGACAAATCTGAATCCAACCTTAGATGCAAAAGCCTGATTTTCACCATTAAAAGCCATGTCCCAAGCACGTAATTATAATGTTCTCATTATAATTTTAGTAGCCTATATTGCAAACTTGCGCTGCTCATGTCGCACTTGAGATTTCAATCATATTTCAAGCAATTCAGAACCATGATGGCGAACAGTGCGCATCTGAAGTGTCTTAGCTGAAGGCAAGAATCCATCAGTTTTAATATATCGGGCAAATTTTCTTACTTGGCCGATAACGATAACATTAAAAATGAACGTATATTGGCCGATATGGTGGCCGATATATCATGCATCCCTAGTTTGTACTGAATTTCTGCTGCTGTTCTCCCTGCAGACCACATATCACATTTGGAATCATACATCAATTCCATGGAGAAGTTGGCTGTCAATTTCCGCAACAATGGAGAACAGGAAGTGGCCTCTGCCTTTAATAAGTTTGCAGAATTCTCCAAAGAACTGCTGATGCCAATGAAGAACTTGGTGAGACACATGGAGCTCCAGTGAGGGTTTTCTGTTAGGCTTCTGCATAATCCCGAAGAATGTTTTTAATATTAGTCACAGTTTGGACTTACAAGATAGGTCTTATCTGCAAACAGCTTAGCGTTTTCTCACCTCCCTGTCCACAGTTCCTTATCCTTTGCAGACGTGTTCCTATTTAATTGATTTAAAAAAACATGTTTTAATGTGCTTGTCTGCTACTAAGCAAGCATGTGCTGACATAAAGTGGTTCTAAAAGGGTTTTGCCAGCTCACGATTTCCGTTTTAATATTTCTGTTTTATCAGTTGAAGAGCATGTTGCACAACATCAACTTCTTCCTGGACTCGCTGGTTAAAGGGGATCTGAAAGAGGTCAAAGGTGTAAGTTGAACTCTGTAATACATTACTGGCTTGTGTTTGCTTTGTGATTATTTAGCTTTCATTTTAGTATTTTAACTTCCTTTTATAGGCAAATACTCAAATTATTATTACCATGGCTCCATGTGACTTTTTGATACTTTTGGTGCTCTGTTAGTGTTCCAGTGTGTATGATGCAAATACAGATGAAAAGCGCTGGATATTACATCCCAAAGGGCAACAAGACATGTGTTCTCTGCCTTTACAAGCAGAAATCCATTACTTAGATCAATACCATAAGCACAGTGTTTAATGTGAGCAGATGGTAATAAGACGGATGATGACTTCTCTTAATTCTGTCTTGATTCTCTTGTCTTTTACTGGAAGATGATGTAAACCTGACTCTGTTCTAAATCCTTGTTTTCATCTTGTCAGGACCTGAAAAAGCCTTTTGACAAAGCATGGAGAGATTATGAGAATAAATTGTGAGTGCTTTTTATGACACTGTTTTAAAATGAGGCTTATTCTGGCCATTTGTACCTGTGTTTTTTTGACACCCTGGTTAACACCCAGTGCTGGTTAATTTTAGCTCATTAGATAAGATATTGCAAAAGCTTCACAGTAAGAAAGAGAAAAAGAAAGCATTTTATCCCTAGTCTCTGTCACAACAGTTCTGTCTGTGTTTAAAACAACCAATTTTAGAAACTGTGTAGGATATATTTTCTGTGGCTCATGCGTTACATGTTCTCTGCGGCATCACAAACACTTGTTCTCTTTTTCTCATATTTCTTCACACCTTTATTACAAGCCATGGATGTTTAAACCAGTATTTCTCAATATGTTTTGCATTGTGTACCTCCACATCAACATCAGTTGGGCTGAAGTGTTCCTTCATAGACACCAAATTAGAAATGCGGTGCTTGTTGTACATATTATAATTGATGTCATGTTGGAATAACATTAATAGCATAAAATGTATTTTTTAATAGTAAAACTGTGGGAGGCAACTCAAAAGTAGCACATCTTTTTTGAGTGTGGCTGAAACAAAGATCAAAGTATCTTTTTAATCCACACTCAAAAAAGAGATGAATCACAATTAGTTGTCATTTTAATCTATTAGTAAGCCAAAAAAATACTTTTAAGTCAAACATTTTACGTCATAGCTTTTAACATAACAAAATCAAAAACTCTTGACCTCCTAATCTAACTTCCTAATCCTTGATTGCTACCAGAGATCCTTTCAGTACTTCCTGTATCGTTATTTTGCTCCTACTAATTTCTGTTCTTCATTTGTCTCGCTTCACTTCTCATAACTTTTTTGTATTTTGTTTCCAATTTACTCACAAATCAAATACAAAGCATCTTTTTGTCTGTAGTGCTACACAATACAAAAGTCCTGACCACACTGTCATACGCTTTCTGTCCCCTTTAGTACTAAGATCGAAAAGGAGAAGAGGGAACTGGCGAAGCAGTACGGTATGGTGCGGACAGAGGTGAGCGGAGGAGAGATTGCAGAAGAGATGGAGAAAGAGCGCAGGATGTTCCAACTACAGATGTGTGAAGTAAGATCCGCTCGTGTTTGTGCAAGCTGCTATAGAGGAACATGACATATGTTGTTAGATTAATGCTTAGATCAGCTCATCTGTGTTAGCATTGGTAAATTTCAATGGCAAAAACATTTCCTAGGTCAGTATTATGTTAAACCAGGGGTTTTCCAACTTTTTGATGCCCGGCATGGGCGAATATGATGATCACGTTTATACTGTGTGGAAAAAGTGTGATATTGTTTTCAAAAATAAATAACAGTAAGTAAACACTTAACTCTCTATTATGAATTAAAATTGTTGAGGTATCAAATTGTCATTATGAGAATTTTGAAAGACTCTAAGCCAGAGGATCTCAACATTTTTGACTTCAAGGCCCTCCTTCCTCATTGTCTACAACACATCCCACTCACAATTTCTACCCAATAAAATATCACAGCCTAACAGATTACTATGCTACGTGGCTGTAATGAGTGTACAAAGACGAGGAGTACAAAATACACTTTTAGTAATTATATTCACGAAGAAACATTCAGCAGAAAAGAATAACTTAACTACATAATACTAAGGCGACACGAAACAATGAACAAATGAAACTATGGGTATAAATACACACGGAGGTTGTGTCCCAAACACCACACTCTCTATGTGTCTGTCCGCAGTGGTTTACCCGCACAACTCTCACTAGCTACCCACTGTTGCACATTCAATGGGAGAGTGAATGTCTGTTTATCACAGCTGACACGCAACAAATCAAAGCATTCTCTGTGTCTGTTTTCAGGCCTTCCCTATTAGCTCTCTCCAGCACTGGAAAGCTTTTCTAATACAGTATTAACACGGGTCCTAAAGATCTTGCCTAGTCATAACCCTTCATTCCAGTGATATTCTTTTGAGCTCTCATCTATCTTTCTGCAGTTTTTTTTACTTTTACTTACTCCTTCTGTCTCCTTGACTGTTATAGCCACGCCCCCTAATGCTGATTGGTTACACGTTTGTTGTTGGTGTCAGCCCGACTAACTGTCAAACAGTGTTTTTCAAAATCTACTTACCCAACCTTTAATATGTTGTTGGAAACTAATTTACAGTTATTGCCACTTTTTTGTTTAATCTCATCTGTTTTCCTCCTAAACAGTACCTCATCAAAGTAAATGAAATTAAGACTAAGAAAGGAGTAGACCTGCTACAGAACCTCATCAAACACTACCACTCTCAGTGCAAGTAAGTCTGTGATAAAACTGTGATTTTTTTTTTTTTTGATTTTTTTTTTTATAGGTTTTGGAATCTGTCATGTATTTCTATGCATATAGAACAAACTTTCAAATGAAAAGTCCATGTAAACCAATATAATCAGTCCCCCACAACAGAGTTATCCAATAAAATGAACCCTACCATGACCAAATGAACAAAGTCATCTGTGTGAGGAGAAATCTCTGGGCCAGGCAGCGCACCTGTGGCTGCTTGGCACCACCGCCATCAGTGTTTAATGCATGTTTAGTGTGACTGATTGCTTTGCTTTATAGTCACATCCCTCCACGCTCGAGTCTGTCACGCTGTTTTGAGTGTGACTGAGATTTAAAAGGATGAGAAACCATTGAAATAGGCAAAAGAGGAAGAGCGAAGCAGCCTTGACAATTGACGCTGTTTTGTTACGGGATCTATAATTAAAATAGCTTTCTCCTGTCAGTTTCTTTCAGGAGTGTCTGGATGCAACGGAAAAGCTGAAGCAGTACATTGAGGCCCTTACGGGACAGCTGAACACTGTGAGTGATTCTGAGTGATTCTGCCCATGTTTACTGCTTGCACAGAAATGTTCTTAATGTATGGGACAGATGATGATGCCTTACCTCTTACCTTAGAATGATAAAAAGCCACATTCACACTTACGAAAGTGGAAGAAATCAAGGTGACCAGTCCTCTAAAGTGTTTTTTTTCCTATGCTTTCATTCATGTTTTTGTGTTGCTAACGTCTTCCTACACAAAAAACTTAAACCCCACACAGACGGCGACAGGTTTAACCAAACTACATGCTGTATGAAGGTGAAAGAGATACTAATACTTCTACTGCCACTAATATATTGGCATATAAATAATTATTGTTGTTCTATTTAATAATATTAAATTATTACTAATTATTATGAGTATTACTAATCAAGAATATAATAATAGTAATAATAATTATACATTTAATAAAAAAAATAAATAAAGGCAATATCAGGGCAAAATATACAAGCTAATGAACTAAAAAAAACAGGTGTGTAACTCAATTAGAAACCAAGGCAACTAACAATGAATGAGAACACGGGCAAAGCAAGAACAGGGAAAACCAAACTAAAACACAATGAAACCAAACATAACCCTTACAATTACTATTACTATTACTAATCCATATTATAAAAATAAAAAACTTAAATTACATTTTTTCACCACTTTCCGTCCCTTTCATATCGTACCATAATGTGATTAAAGGCACAGTATGTAATTTTGCCGCTAGTGGTCGCTTATTCAAAACAAAGTCGTAGGTTGATAATGCCTTGATTTCACGGAATCATGGTAGGTGTTGTCTTCACTTCTACATCCGGTGGAAAAGAATCCGATGGGACTCGGGCAGAAATCATATTCATGGATGAACTAATGTATTAAAGATTTATTAACATTACCGAAGCAGGGTGTTGGAGCGGAACGAGGCCGCTGGAGCGATTGCTAATGAGAAGCGTGACATATCGCTCGAGAGCAGTGGAGATTTTATTTTGCCGTGCACTTCTGCTTCTTCCGGTCATGCATACAAACATGGTACTGGCGATAAATCAAGAAAACGAGATTTAAACAAGACTTATTGTGTTGAGCTATATAACAATGATTAGTTTTCTATTGATGGATGAATCCAAACAATTCCTCGCCTGTCTAATAAAACACATAATATATTAAAGCGTCTTTGGTGTTTCCATGGTCTCTACAAAATAAAACCGGAAATCGAGGGTAACGCGGGTATGATGTTATTGATAGGCGATGCGTGGACATAGTCCGACACGGTTAAAATTGCTTATTTCTCTGGATTTAAACATTCTTGGAAGCATTTGGGATAATGTAAGTACACAAGTCAACAAAATATATTACACCATTCTATTGGTTTTTGGATATTTTAATCCAATCGTACATAAAAATATATTAAAAAAATCATACAAAAAATTACATATTGTGCCTTTAAGACTTCATTGTGAAATTGTCCAAATATTTGTAGTGCTTGATAGCTCTAATTTTTAGTTTAGCATCAATATACAAAGCTAACATTCAATTTAGACTATTTACCATTTAGGGAGTAATGGCTCACATGAGGAAAGGTCAAAATGCATCAAAAAGAAGGTGTTGAAATCCAAACCGACATGAAATAATTCAGATAACCTGTACATCATCTGTCAAGTGATTTGATAGATTAGGCCCTGTATACTCAAAATCCATTCAGACAAACAGCATCGGCCCTGAGTGTGTGTGTTCATGGTCATGTGGCGGAGCGAGCTAATCGGTATTCAGAGCACAACTCACTTTGCAGCAATGAAGCTCAGGATGAGCACGACATTGGCCCCAATCACTCAGTCCATACTGTCCTACAGATCCCCAATGTATTAATATCTATTCGTATACCATCTCAGAGGTGAGGTCTTTATTTTTAAATTGAAAAGTGCTGAGAATCCTTTGCATACTTTTTCATTCTCAGCCAAATATATCTTAATCTCAGAGAGTAGATTGCTCATGCTGAGCAGTGAATGACTTTAGGGGAATTGTTCTGCATCTTTATGGCATCCCATCATCCTCCAAGCTAACAGTGCATTCACAGTGCCCCTTCATCTCCTTTTGTCTGCTTTGTATAGTCAGCCCAGATCAATAGTTTGTAGGCTATAAATAGTTAAGTCGATCATCTCAATACGTGTACAAGTACTCTAATATAAACCGAGTGAATCTCACTGAAGTATTAGCAGTGTTGGGGTGTATTGCATTACTAGGTAATTAATTGCTGTAATTTAATGATATTTTTCCCCCATGAAAAAGGGATTACTTTTGATTTCCCTGTAATTTACAGTTACTTCTGATGTAATTGCATTAAGTACAATTTAGACTATAGAATAATTCTATTTAAAACAATAGTGGATTAATCATAAATATTTAACATCTAATGTTAAAATGTAAGTTTTTAATGTAACCCTTTTCATTGAAATACTTTGGTCAGTTCAAGAATAATTTAAGCAATTTAATATTATTTATTTGAAAATTAAAAGAGCAGTTTCATGTCTCTCCTTGTTTTGTTCAGCTGGTCAATGTAGAGTATTTACACAGTAATTAATAAGTAATGCAATACTTTTTAGAGAGACTAAATAATACATTAATATAATCACACTGTTGAAGATGTAATTAGTAGCTAGTAATTGTACTTTTTTCGAGTATCTTACACAACACTGAGTATTACTGGTGTTTACTTGCATTAGAGATTCAAACAAACCCAGAATGTTTGGTAATAACCCCATCTTAAACCATCCTAATGTAGATTAAACTAATCTTGCTGGACTTCTAGTCTGGCCAAGCTACTGTTTAACTGGTTTAGCTGGTTAAGCCTGCTGATTTTGTTGCTTGACCAGCTAACAAGTACATATATATTTCCTCTAAAAGATCTAGCAACCTGGGTCATTTTTGTTGGTGAAATAAAGCTGAAATAAAATTGGACTATTTGATGAAAAATAGAAATGTTGCCTCTGCAGCTAACATCCTAGATTTTCACTCTACACCTTAAAGAATCCCAACAGTTTGGCTTTTGTTTGCTTGAATCACGCCGCATCAAGGTTACCCAGCCTCCGCCACTCTACATCACGCTGACACAATCAGGGAAGGAATCAGCACTGTATGCGGTTTGTAACAGTAAATCCCGGTTAAGGACAAATTTGTGGTTGATAAAGCAGACGGCTTCTTTCAGCTGCAGTGATGTTGTGAGTGACTGACAGCTTGAAGAAAAGGGCCATTGTCTCACCTAAAGCTTAAGTAATCACGCTTAGAAAAACACGGCTGGAGGAACGTACAAGGAGGAGAGGAAGTGTAGGATGTGTTTGAAGGAATTTAAGTGAGTGTGTATGTATGTATGTGTGTGTGTGTGTGTGTGTGTGTGTTTATACAGATCAAACATAAGCAGGATGAGGAGAAGAGACAGCTCTGTTCTCTCAGAGATCAGCTCAGACCTGCTCTGCAGCCCGAATTCAAAGAGGTAAAGAATGACACTATTTACACCTCATTGCTGCTTTGTTTGCACACACACTTTTCCCACTTTACCTGCTTTACCTCTTGCACATGCTTACTTTCACCTCTTACACTCCCAGCTGTTCAGTTTACAAATTCTAAACAGGATTTTTTTTTACATTTCTTCCAGATATGATCTAACATTGTTTAATTGAAGGCTTAACATTGCTTAATTGAAGACTGGGCAAGTTGGCAGAAGTAAAAAAAGAAAGGAAAAAAAAGTGTGACATCTAGCCTCAGTCACTTTTCACACAGAGCAGTAGATACAATACACTCTGGCTCTTTGTTCAGTTTTGTATTGCATAGGACTGTGTTATGTTTAATCCACTGCGGTGTTATGTTTTTGCTGTTTCAGAGGTCACCCAGCACTATTGATTCACAAAAATCAATAACATGTTATGTTGCAGAGCATGGCGGTATATATTATTTGTCAGAATAATAAATAGATACGGTCTTATGGAGTCATTTGTTAGTCTTTCTCAAGTATTTAATGGGATTATGATGGAGGGGGATCGATGTGTATTTGTTACTGTCAGTCATCTTCCACAACTATTTTTTTTTTTTTAAATTGACTGGAATGACTTTGAAGAGCAGCTATTAACAAAATCGCTTTTCTAAATGCTTCACTGACAAAATAGCAGTCCAGGAGAGTAAGTTGAGACATTTTTTAAAATTTAATTTAGCATGTGATGTTACTGAGCTGCCCTAATTAGCCATAAACACTTGCATGTGAACTGTCACTTCATGTTTCCCACTTTAGTTGAAAAAAATTGCATGTGGAATATAGTGCGAAGTTCTCACAAGGAACACAACGGCTTGCTGTCAAATTTGCTGCAAATATCATGTCCAATTTTCATGTTTTTGTTTCTGAAAGCTATTGACATTTGGAATATTCTAGGTTAAAAGTCAAGCTTTCTACATCATGATGTCGACTGCAACACCACAATCTTTGTACGCTTGCCCCATATGTATGCCCGATGCCCGATGTAATTAAATCATTGTTATAATTATATATATACATTAATACATTTAGTTTGTTATACAAAATATTTCATTTTTTCATTTAGCAGGCGCTTTTATCCAAAGCGACTTACAAGGGGAGCAATTAGGGGTTAGGTGCCTCGCTCAAAGACACTTTAGTCATGGTATCGAAGGTGGAAAGAGTGCTGTTTTATTCACAATCCCCACTTTCGATTCCTGCCGGCGTGGGAATCGATCCAGCAACCTTCTGATTACAAACCCGACTCCCTCACCACTAGGCCACGACTACCCCTATTATATAGATATTTTAAATTATTTCCTGTTGACATCATGTAATTATTTTCTGTATATAGACATAATTTAACCTGGAATATTCCTTTTTTTATTATCATCATCATCATACTTGTAACCACTGCTGTTGTGCATTTCCTGCATGTATTAACCCTTCTTCATAAGTGTGAGCCAGTACTTCCTCTCAGTCTTAGCACCTCTTTGCATGAATGACATTTTATGACTTCCTCCTCATCTTGAGTTGTTCAGACTTTACATTTAAGTTCAGCCAAAATGAAACTTTTGTCATAATTTACTCCCCCCTCATTTCTGTCTTCCATGGAACACAAAAGAAGATTTTTTTGCAGAATGTCTGATCACATATCTATCGAAGAAGTCACTTTTATGGTGCTTTTTTTTTGTGCCATTTTTGTTGTTGAAAGCCCCTGGTTCCCATTGGCTTTCATGGTATGAAAAGGAGCAGTGGGAACATTCTGCGAAAATTCTTCTATTTTGTTCCCATAAAAAAAATGAAAATACAAAAAGCATTCTTTTTAAGCTGTCGTGTGCAAAATCTCATGCACAGAAGCAATGAAAATCGGAAAAGCTTTTTTAGCGCCACGTATAAATGAACCATGACTTTCCTGTTTATGCTTCTGTTGTGCAGGATTCTCTTAGCAGACAGACCGTGTACAGCATGCATCAGCTTCAAGGCAACAAGCAATATGGCACAGAGAAATCAGGCTACCTCTACAAGAGGAGTGATGGGTAAATGAATTCATGTTGAAGCAAATGGTCATGATATTATCGAAGTTCCCGAATCCTGTATTCTTCAAACATGACGTATAATCCACTCTTTCATTAAGATTTCCCTGATAGATCCTTTTGGAAGTGCTATGTCAGCCCTTCGTTTTAAATTACTCATGTGTGGTAGGACACGCTGTCCCAGGAGTTACACACAGATCTGTCACTGCATTCACCGTATATAGCTTTGTGTTGATTGAGGAGAATGTGATGTGGATGCTGTGCTGTAATCTCCTTTCTCTGATAGGTTGAGGAAGATGTGGCAGAAGAGGAAATGTACCGTGCAAAACTGCTATCTTACCATTGCTCATGGAACCGTGAGTACTCGCATCACTCTCTGTGAATACCACTGGAAGCAGTTTTTTTTCTTCTGCTGGTGGATACATTCAAAGTATATATTCAGTCCTTCAGTATATAGTAGTCTAACACGGTATAACCTTAGTAAGGCACTCTTAAGGCTTTTAGTTTACTGAAAAAAGCAGATTTTTCAGAGATGTCTGTAAGTAATCCTAAGGCTTATGCAGAACAATTATGAAATGTTTTATGTGTACATGATATCAAACAATGTGTGCATTTTACACCTAGATATGTTGTACTGTGTGGATCTATTTAATTGTTTAATTTTGTTTATTATTATTTTTTTTAATCCTGAATATGATGCATTGGGTATTTATATTTATATTTACACAACTGTTCAAAAGTTTGGGGATTTTTAATCTTTTTGAAAGAATTATTTGCTAAAAATGCAGTAAAATCAGTAATACTTTTGAAATTTTATTACAATCACTGTTTTTTATTTTAATATATTTTAAAAGGTAATTTATTCCTGTGGTGACAAAGCTGAATTTTCAGCATCATTACTCCAGTCTTCAGTGTCACATGATCCTTCAGAAATCATTCTAATATGCTGATTTTGTGCTTAAGAAACATTTATGATACTTTTTACATTTGTGGAACAAAAGTGCAAAAGCAGCATTTATTTAAAATATCATTTTTTGTAACGTTATAGAAGACTTTATCTAATTCATCCTTGTTAAATGAAATTATTAATTTCTTTCCAAAAAAACCCCCCACATTTTTGAATAGTAGTGTATATTTTATTTTATATATATGTGTGTATATATACTGTATATTTATTAATTATTACTTTTACTTAGATATGTATTTACATAATTATACATATTAATATTAACATTAATATTATAATTATATAATATAATATTAATTATTAATATTTAATGTTGATTTCTGTTATGTTGAATTTTGAATGGCCAAAATTAATGTTGATATGAAAACAATACAATTGAGATGTACTCAAAATTGCTCTAGACAGGCATGATATGTGTGCTATTCCTTCGTTGCAGCCTAATAAATCACCAGCTAAACTGAACCTCCTCACCTGCCAAGTCAAACCAAGTCTGGAAGACAAGAAATGCTTTGACCTCATCTCACGTGAGTTAACCACACACTCTCTCAGCATTCCCCAACCAAGAGCTCGGTCTATCACACACTCTCACATGTAATATAATGGAAGAAAAAAAAACATCAAAGGTAGATTTCAGGATCTTCACTCCAAGCTGAAGGGACCCAGCCTCAGGCTATTTTTGATGAAGCGAACTGCTTAATTGTATCTGCGTGCATCCATGCATTACTCTGGCCTCAGGTCTCTAGTGTCATTATTACGTTATGTAGCAATCATGAAATATTTTGAAATATAATACTAGAGTCCTTTAGAGTCCTAAATGCAGGTTGTTCTGAAAACGGGGCACAATTTAAATTCTCTATTTGCACTTGAGTACAAATTGTTTGTTCTTTCCTGCCACTTGTATTTTAACAAAGAACCTCGAACCTGTTTTATCTCTCCTGATTGTTTGCTGATTACACGTTAGCTGGTGCCAGCTGAGGATGAATTGTGAATTTACAAAGATTAATGAGGGGGTGTGTTATTTTTTTATATTTTCTTTTTAGATAATCGCACTTACCATTTTCTGGCTGATGATGAGTCTGATTGTGTGGCGTAAGTATTTCTTTTGTTTATTCACAGCAATAAATGCTGTTCAAATGGCGCTATTTGGTTTGTTTCAAGCATTTTTGTACCTCAATGCAGTTTTTACATAATTGCACATAAATCCAAACAATAAAAAGCAATGCAAACTATTATTCACAATTCATTTATCTATAACTAGGCACAAAATGTGTCTCGAATTATTACAAAGATATTTGAAATTATGTATTGACGTATTAATATGTGGCATTCTCATTCTTGAGAGCATCTGATTGGACATTGAGCAAAATTACTCATCAATATTTTTTGTAATAAGGAATGATTATTGGGCATCAAATCAGCATATTAGAATGATTTCTGAAGGATCATGTGACACTGAAGACTGGATTCAATTAATGTTTGCCATCACAGGAATGAATTACATTTTGAAATATATTTACATATAAAACCGTTATTTTAAATTATAATAATATTTCACAATATTTCTAATATTTCTTTCTGTATATTTCATCAAATAAATGCTGCTTTGGTGCGCATAAAAATCTTATTTCAAAAACAACAAAATAAGTGAAAAGCTCACAGACATGAACTAAAATCCACAGAAATCTGATTCAGGTTTCATGGGCTTTTTGAAGAGAAATGCCTTTACTCTGCCAAACACTGATTTGTCTCAGTCCACTCATGTGACTGTCAGATGAGAATGTGTAGACGGCGTCAGATAAGAAAGCGCTTGTATAATTTTCATCACACACACCTCTTCCAATGACCTTTACATCTCGACACAGGAACAGAGCCTCCTTTCTTGGAGAGAAAGAGAAATATGTAACATTTCTTCCTCAGATGTGGCTGCAAGTACAATGATTGAAGTGCTTCTCATGTTTGGATCACAGCCCACTCTTCCATCTCCAGCTAAATGTCAGAGTTGAAAAGGAGCAAGTCAAAAGATTATTGATAGTCACATTATACTGCAACTTTTCAGAAATGAATCCAAGAGGGGTTATTCACTGACTAGAAGTGTGCAACACCTGTGCACTGTTTACAGAATTCTCTGAGCTGTGACAAAGGGCAGTTTCTCATTAATTGCAGATAAACTAACATCTTAGTGCTGGATCAGTATTTGTCACAAATTACTTTTTTTTATATAGGGTGCATAGAATACGATCTGAAGTTTCTTGTCGCCCTCTCATGGTTGTTTTTGTTATTGCACTCTTCTAAAAATAACAGGTGGATATCAGTGCTGACAAACAGTAAGCAGGAAGCTCTAAATGTGGCTTTGGATGAGAGGAGGACAAGTGGGGAGAACAGTGTGGAGGATCTGACACGAGCCATCACTGAGGATATTCGTCGCATACCTGGAAACAACGTTTGCTGCGACTGTGGGGCCACAGGTGCAAAAATAACGTCTTTACCGTAGTACAAATGTTTCTGGACATGTGCTTTGAGTATTAAGGTGTTTCCTGAACTGAAAGTACCATGGTACATGCATATGCTTATCCTTCAGTGTAGGATTGTAAGGGCAGCAACCACTAGGCAGAATCTCAAAATTGGGTTACACTACAATACAGGTGCACTAATATGCATTAATTCATGCTTATCTAATGCACAGATAATCACTTGTTAATGCATGACTCATGAAGAACTAAACTATTAATTCAACTATTAATTAATGAAGTCTGCATGATTAATAGATTAAGTCATACATGAATGGTATTAATTAAATGTGCCATTAATTCCTTAATAAACATTTAGAATTAACTTAGGATGTAAGGATATTATCAATTTCATGGTATTGTGATAGCAAACCTGTCTTGATATTATCGTGGTCACATGACTGTGTGAAATCATAGGTCTTCCATGTAAAAAGGAGGGTTTTTTTCAGCCCAGTTCTGAAATTAGTTCTGGTGTGGGCGAAGTGTGAAGAGCATTTCCTTTTAATAGAGAAGTTTCACCTCATGAATGTTATAGCAATGAATGCACTGAAAGGCCCTCGTGCTATTCTTATATATATATATATATATATGTCAGATATCACATAATTTTACCAAAATTTATTGTTCAGATATAAACAATAATCAATATATTCATCTAAAGAGAATAAATCACCTTTTGAAAGTAACTGGGTGCTTTAAATAACAACTGTTTCGATTGCATTGTTACGCCACTAGGTGGCGACAATTTACTGTCAAAAATGTATCTCTAACTGAATCAGTCTTTATGAATCTGACTTACAAAAATATTCTGTTTCACCTGTCTGGATTTTACATGTGTTCAGGCGTCTTATTTGTGTTGACTTTGTGGTAACACTTTACAATTAGTTAACATTAGTTAATGTATTAACTGACATGAACTAGCCATGAGCAATACATTTGCTAATCTTTGATAACTTTAGTTTATAAAAAATACAGCAGTTCTTAGTTTGTCCATTTTACATCACGGTGCATTAACTAATGTTAACAAATACAACTCTTGATTTTAATAATGTATTAGTAAACGTTGAAATTATCATTAACAAAGATTAATAAATGCTGTAGAAATGCAGTATATTATTAGTTCATGTTAATGTAGTTATTGTAACTGTTGCTGAGAGGAATGAGGTATAATTCCATTAGAGGATAAAGAGGACAGGACATGACCAAATTCTATAAAAAATTCTATTCTTTTTTAAATATCTCAATAAATATTGTACATTGAGATTTTGATTTTGTTACATCCCTAGTATTACCTAATAGTGTAAATAGCATGTGAAGGTTGCAGTATTGTTGAGTGTGTCTGTCTCTCTCTCTCTCTGTATAGATTCAGAATAAGCTAACCCAATAAGTTCAGAATACTCCATTTTTGTAGACACCGATTACCTCAAAAATTTAAGTAAAGCAACACAAAAACCTTAAGTAAACATTAATTATAAAAAACAATTAAGTCAAACTGAAAAATGTTCATTTTAATTTTATTTATTGTTTAAGTTCGCTGTACTTAAAACTATTGTTTACCATATGCAACATTTCTCATTTTTTAATTAGTTTGATGCAATGGTTGTACACAAAACATTTCAGTTAACAACTTAAAGATTATTTTAGTAGAGCTCAACAAAATTATTTTGAACTTCACAATCTCACTAATTACAATTTAACAGACTTAAATGGTACTCAATCTTTATAAGTTAATACATAGTACTGTTCGGGTTTACAGTGTGGAAGAAAAGACTACATTTAAAATATACTGAAAGCTAAATGTGTGTTTTTTCAACTCTTAAGAGTGTTCTAACAAAAATCTGATGTCAAGGTGTCTTGAACAATTCACACAGACATGCTTTATACGATGGAGTCTTTAATATTTATTTGAACAGTGCTGTTGGACTAAAACAGGGTTAGAAATGGAAACTAAGCAAACAGCTGCTTTGGAAATGGGCACCCTAAGCTGGTCCTCTGTTAATGCTGTTTCTTTAAATGCCTGTCCATAAATCATGTTTAATTAAATTAAAACCCAGTGAGTGTACATGAGAGAACAGCCTGCAGGATTTATAGACACGTTTCCTCAAAGAAGTGCCAAGGGTTTAGCTGAGGAGTTCAGATTTACCTCAGTTGCACCTTCGGTCTCCATTGCAAAAAACAGTGTGTCGTTGAATATCACCGGAGCTGGTTCACACTGGGTCAGTGTTATTTTAGCATTATTTACTACTATTATATTATTCATTAATATTTTATATTCGATTTATTTTCATATTTTCAGTTTTAGTCATTAATTTTGTGCTTTTGTAAAATATATATATATATATATAACAAAATGCACAGGCCCCATTATTGGTTACAAGTTGTGAGGTATAGACTATTCTGATTTCTACATACTATTTTTGTATTGTGTTAACAAATTACACTTCACTGATGCGAAAAGGAGGGGTGTAAAATGGGTAATCTTCAATCAGGCTGTATTCATTTATTTATTTGTAATAAGCCTTCATTTACCCCATGCAGTTTCTGACTGTCAAGCAGCTGGTAATGTGTTTTCTTTACACTCTTTGCTTTTAGATCCCACTTGGATCTCTATAAACCTGGGAATCCTGACGTGCATCGAGTGCTCAGGGATCCATCGTGAAATGGGTGTACATTATTCACGTATTCAATCACTTTCTCTGGACAAACTAGGCACTTCAGAATTGCTGGTAAGGATTCACAGTGATCAACAGATGAGTAAAATCAGTTCATGCACTGTTTTAATGTAGCTGGTTGTTATCTTTATTACATTCACGTACAAAGAGAGATTGACAGAGTTGAGAGCATGACAATATCAGTGATTTCTCGCGTCCTTTACTGTACATGCAGATTCGTAGCTTTCTCTCTCTTTTGCTCCTTAGTTGGCGAGAAATGTGGGGAATTCAGGTTTTAATGAAATTGTGGAGGCCAATCTTCCCAGTCCCTCCGTGAAGCCGTCAGCAGAGAGTGACATGTGAGTGATGAGCAGCCCTTTAATTGCTCTTCAAACGGCAGCCAAATGGTTTCGGCTCTTGGACTCTCTGTGTCCCCATAGCACCCAATGTCTTTAGCATTTCCCATAACATTCGCACCTCTCAATTTCCTCTTAATTTTTTCCCGAAAAAGAGCACTCTTCATGGCCACTATTAACCTGTCTGCAGATGGTGCAGAGCTTTATAAATTTGTTTTAAATTGATCATTCTTGAAAGTAATTTGAAAGCTCAAGAACATCCAAATTACTTTAACCGTCAAACTGAACGGTTTGATTTGCCCAGCTGTCACAATCAATGGTAGGAAAATATGGTTGTTTACACTATTCTAGACCAGCTGGACTAAATGAATAGTGCTATTATTAGATTCTTGCACACAGTACTGAAATAGCATTCATATTTCCAGGAACTACTTTAGGGATGTTATATGTAACAGGAAATGCTTAGATCACGCCAGTGCTTGTCTGTTCCAGATTCTCATTCTGCCACCCGACCCCACTTTTCCTTTCTAGACTTCCCATTTTTAAAAACCAAACCCAGTTTCATTATTTGACTAATTTGTGTGGGGATTGTTCCTTCTTTTACATGTTAAGAGGTTCGCCATACACACAAATCCAGTCAAAAGTTGGGGTCGATTTATTTATTTATTTATTTATTTATTTTTAAAGAAGTCGTTAATGTTCACAAAGGCTGCATATTTTTATTCAAAAATACATTAAAAACCGTAATATTGTGAAATATTATTGCAATTTAAAAAAAAAAAATTAATTCCTCTGATGGCAAACCTGAAGACAACAGTTGAGCTGTTTATTTTATTTTTTTGTGGAAACCATGATCATTTTTTTTCTTTGGATTTTTTTTCAAAAGGATTGTTTTATGAAAAGAAAGTTCAAAAGAACATCATTTATTTGAAATATAAATATTTTCTAAGACTTCAAATTGCTCTGGTCACTTTTGATCAGTACAATACAAGCAGAATACAAGTAATTACAAGAATCCCCAAACCCCAAATCTTTGAACTGTAATTGTAGGCCTTTAAGTTTTAAAGGTACAGTAACATAATAACCTGTGCAATTTTAATGGTCAGAGAGAAGGTATAAATGGTCATGAATAACTAAATAACAGCTTGTTTTGGTGCAAGAAACTTTGCATAACTGAGTTGACTTCAGACACAAAAGATGCATTTGAAAGCGTGGCCCCTTTAAGAACTCTGACAGCTGTTGCCTGTCTCAGGACTCAGGGCTGGATTTTTTCCTAATGGAAGTCTCTGTAGTGTTTCAACCCACATTTGCACTAATGTGGGCTCCAGTTATGCAGTGTCCTACCATCTGGCTTGCAATAAGCTAGTAGGCATTGCAGAGATGCTCATTTTTACAATTTCACTGCACATTTTATTGGCATAGGACATCTGTTGAATTTCACTGCCATTTTGATACCCAATAAAAGAAAGTGTATTAAAATATCCAGTGTTATCGACAGGGCTGTACGTAAAGACTTCATACTCTCGAAGTATACGGAATGGCAGTTTGCACAGCGTAGCAGCGGCTCACCAGAAACAAAACGCAAATATCTGCAGGACGCTGTTCGCAGTCGGGACGTCTTCAGCCTGTTACAGCTATACGCTGAGAGAACGAACCTCAGCCAACCACTGCCATGCCACATACAGGTCAGCAAACGTGTCTCACTTTCTCATTTTGTGCTTAAGTACATGAATATTTTACCTTTGTTGATGTTGGGTCTGTTGTTGGCATATGTTGTGACAGGAAAAAGGGGAAACTGCACTACACTTAGCCGTTCTATTAGTTGACAGGACATCACTTCATGTGGCTGACTTCCTGTTCCACAATTGGTCAGTTAGAAATAACAGCATAGTTATTCTGAAAGTGTGTTGGTTATCTGCACTGCCCGTAAATGACCATCTCGTCAATTGTTTCAGTAATAATCTGGACGCTCAGACTGTGAAGGGAAACACTGCTTTGCATTACTGCTGTCAGCACAACAAAACTGAGTGCCTTAAACTTCTGCTTAGAGCCAAGGCCAACACGCATATCAGTGAGTGAGACCATCTAAATATCATCTTAATTTTAACACAATTTAAAAAAAGGTATTTTAACATTTATTTTCTTTTTTTTACACACTTAAGCTTTAATTGATATGGTTTTATTTTATCATCATCTTATTAGTGATTGTTAAAGGAAGGAGGCTCAACGTGTTCTTTTGAAGGCTGGTTTGGCTGTTGGCTCATTCGCCAGAAATTATTTAAAGAGCAGGATGATCATTGTGCTGATAATAATTGCTGTTCTTTGATAGAGAATGATAATGGAGAAACGGGACTGGACGTGGCTCGCAGACTCAAGCACACACTTTGTGAGGAGCTGGTGAGTCAAAGAGCTTTCCAGAAGGAACCTGCTGAAGCAAGTCCATATCATTAGGACATTAATGTGGGTGTAACCTGTATATTTCACTGTTAGTGAACCAAATGCTTCAGCTGTATCATGGTCTTCTCGGTGGGACGTATTTTACAGTACGTGCACTTCCATGTACTTACAGTGTAGTTCCTCCAGAAAGTACTGGATAACATAAGGTGACTACATGGGTTAAGGTTAGGTTTAGGTGTAGGTTCAGGGTTAGTACCTAGTTATTACCCAGTTATTGCAATTACTCTAATAAGTGTATAGTGTGTACATGGGGAACAGGACTGTAAAATAAAGTGCTACTGTATTTTCTTTAAGCAGGGTTCCCACACCTTTAAAATCATTCAGAAAGTGATCATGACCAAACATGATGCTATATTGATATAATTACTATATCAACTGTATTATATTTTTCTTATAGAGATTTTATTATTTTTTATGAATTTAATTGACATATGTTGTAAATGAATAATCAAATAAGATAATTTAAAGCAGAATATAGTAATTTAAATTTCTAAACAATTTCTTCCATTCAAAAGCCATTTAATGTTTTTGAAAGAATCTACTCAAGGCTTAAAAATTCAATTAAATCCTCATCCAATTATCTCAAAAACTAGAAAAATTATGTACATGCAGTGGGCAAACAGTGATTGATCTACATGTTAAAATAATGATGTTTGATGTTCAGATCCACCAGTCACAGAACAACCAGTTTAACATGCACGTGCACGTGGAGTACGAGTGGAGACTCCGGCAGGATGACCTTTACGAGAGTGATGACGACCTGGATGACAAGGTGACTACATGAAAAGATTACACGACCCGTAACTTTAACAGAACAAACTCGCATATAGAGCTTATACAACATTATACATGAGACATTCACTGCGTCCGAAATTGAATTCTTCCCTACTATATAGTATGCGAATAACCGTACGACCAAATAGTAGTTGGCCGAATACAGAGTTTTTAGGCAAAAAATTGCCCAGATGACACACTGCTTCCTCCGAGATTCTGAAGTGTGCATTCAGTGGACACTTTACTATACTACGAGGCCACAGGAGAGGATTTATGAATGGCAGTGAAGCGATGCAACTGACGTTGGTATTGGTCACATGACAGTAACAACATGGCAGATGTAGTATTTCGGTCATACTATAATAAAACGCATGTTCTAAACAATAGTAAATTCAAATTCAAATGTAGTACCTACTCAGAAGTATGAGATTTCGGATGCACCGATTGTATTTGTGTAGCATGCAGTTCACGTTCTGATGTGTAACCGTGATGGTCCATATTTGTAGATGGGCCCCGTGAAGAAGGAGCGCTTAGGACGGCCGTTCAGTTTGTATCACAGTAACTCTGCCTCTCACGGTGGAGGAGGAAGCGGCGGAGGGGGGCTGCTCAACGTGGGTCGGAGACTAGCATTGGCCCGAGGGGAAAACCGCAGGGAGGTGTATGCCAGTCCCAACTCACAGACGCGCAGCCTTGACAGCCCCCCTCCGCCACCCCCTTCATCACCCGCACCGCCACTCCCACCCCGGGTCAGAGGTGAGAAATCTCTTCTCTACTCTACTCTTCTCTTCTCTTCTCTTCTGTCTTGTTTACTATCCTCATGTCCTTTCCAGCTCCAAACGTCCCCCCTCCTCCCCCTCCCATGAGCTCACCTGATGGCTGGACGTCCCATGAAGTAAGCAGCAGTAAGAAACGAACCCCTCCTCCCCCTCTTATCATCCGACACAAGCGCACCTACTCTGAGCCCGCCCCTCAGGTGCCCCCCAGCCCCCATTCTACACGGCAGGGACCTACAGGTATGTGCTAAACCTGAAAGGATGTATCTTCCTATAGTGATGGGAAAATATATATATATGGAAATATCTGGAAATTTAATATCACGATTTCCAGCCCTGAAGAAATCATAGAAATGAATTAAGTCTCGGGAAAGTCAAGGGAATTTCTGAGGTGAATATACTTCTGATACAGATCTTCACAATTACTAAGACACTAAACCCCATTCTCTGAACCAAAAACCTAAACCCATTTATAAAATAAATTATTCTTTCTGCAAAACCTTAAACATGTTCTGGCAGTTATTTGAAAACCTCATGCACTATTTTTTGTAAACTCTACATATTCTCCCCCCATCACAAATGACAAATTTTAATATTCAGTACAATAATAGTACTGAAATTAGTACTGAAAGTACTAAATCAGTACTTACAGTAGTCAATACGAAATTGCAAAATTTGCAAAATTGTACTTAAACATGCTCTGGAGGCTGTGTTCTCCATTTTTTTGATGAAGACTCTAATGAATGCTCCAAAATATTTATATATTTACTGATATGTGTATTATCTTAAAGCTTTTTTTTTGAGTACAGGTGTAATGGTTTTAAGAGATTTTTTTTTTTTTTTTTTTTTTTGCCAGAAGAGTCAGGGGTTTTGTGAATTTAGTTTGAAGATTTGGCTTTGTGTTATGTTGTAAAAAAAATATATTTTTATGTATTATTTATGTTTAGCTCTAACATATTTATAATATTTTTAAAAAGTAATTATTATAAAATAAACTGGGTAAAATTTATATTTGAGATCACTATAAAATTAAAAAAAAAAATATATATATATATATAAATATATATATATATATATATAATTTATTTTTTTTTTTTTTTAATAGAAGTATTTTTTAATCCTGCTCAACTCATCGACTTCTATGAATGTGTTTTCTTTCTGCCAATATTTTTTTTGTACAGATTATGGAGTACCTTCATGTCCGGTAAGCTTTGGTGGTCCAAGCTCACCTTTCCAGAAATGTGTGTAAGTGCTTTTTGGAGCTACAAATACTGACCTCTATTTTTTTGCTGGAATATTTATATTTACTGGAATACCAATACAATATGTTTTGTATTTAAATCTGAAAAATATTAATTGAATAGATGCTTTTATCCTAAGTGACCTAAGAAAGTGACAAATATGTGTATAAATTGGCAAGTAAAGGCGCAGAATTATACATCATTTGGCTGGCATCTTTTATTGGGAAATGCAAATATTATACATGAATAATCATTATTAAACCTAAAGTGAATACAATACTGTTCAAAAGTTCGGTGTCGGTAAGATTTTTCAGAGGGGGCCTTTTATACCCCTTTTTTACAAGATCTAATATAAGTCTCATGTGTCCCCAGAATGTGTCCGTGAAGTTTCAGCTCCACAGAATATACCCCACAGATCATTTATTACACCATATTCTAAATGCCCATTTTTGATGCAATGCTGTTTTCATGCATGTATCTTTAAATGCAAATGAGCTGCTGCTCCCCACCCCACTTTCCTGAAGAGGGCGGAGTCTTTACGACTCATGCCTTGGATACTCTGCCTAAAACTAACAAAACATCTATTTGGTTTTGAATATCATCTCTACATCTCTATCTCCACTCTCACATGACATTGCAGTACTTCGTCATCATGAAAGTTAATTATATGCATTCTTTTTAAAGCCATAACAGTTTAAACTCCAGATATATGGTTTTCTGAGCAAACACAGCTGAAGCATGCGTATTAAACTGATTTCTCTTACACGTTGTGTCGCACTTAACCTTCTGTGTATTCAACAGTTTATGACAAAAACACACAAACACAGTCGGTTATGTCTGTAAATGTAAACAGCAGGTAAAGAAATCACATGCATTAGGTCTGTGTGTTAAAGTGACAGCAGCGTAATACAGTACTAACTGCTATGTATGCTGTTAATATGAACCAAACAACAAAAGAGAATCACTCGCTGCTCTTGATTAAATAAGTTTAGTAGCTTTAATAAGAATACATTTCTTACTTGAATGCTGCTGTTAAATGCTCTGGCGAGGAGATAGAAATGGCGGGCTGTGTGCAGCTCACTCAGGGGAGGAGCTAAGCTAATAGGGCAGATTCCATCAATCCATGGCTTACGAGAAGTGGAAAATCTGGAACCGCTCGTTTGGAGATACTTTTATGATTTATGGGGTTTATAAAAAAATGGAGTGGGTAGATTTTTACCATTATAGGCTGGTTGTTTACACACACTGTGGACAAACATCTGTGTTCAAACACCTTATAAAAGTGAATTTGGCAGAATTGGTCCCCTTCAAAGCCTCTTATGTTCACCAAGGCTGCATTTAATTTGAGCAAAAATACAGTAAAACAGTAGTTTTGTGAAAAAAAAAACCTTTAATATAAGTACAAATATATTCCTGTGATGACAAAGCTGAATTTTATTATTATTATTATTATTATTATCAATGGTATTGTTGTCAACGGTTTTGCTGCTTAATATTTTTGTGGAGATTCTTTGATGAATAGAATGTTCAAAAGAACAGAAATCTTTTGTAACAATCTAAATTTCTTTACTTTCACTTTTGATCAGTTTAATGCATCCTTACTGAATAAAAGTATTCATTTCTTTCAACAACACCAAAAAATCTTAATAAATCAAGAAATAAATATGGATCATCATCAGATAAAAAAGTCTAATCGGATGCATACAAACCATCTACTAAAGAAACTACTGGGGTACGCCGTCATAATTCCATTTAAAGCTTACTGCGTTGTTTATATAGAGTGCATCACAGTATACTGTGTTGTTAGTAACACAATCTAGCATACTGATCATATGATTTCCTGTTTCAGCTCAGGGTCTCCCAAATACACCTCATCCACTCTCAACTCCTTATCTGAGCTACCAGAACGAGGTAATACTTTAACTGTCAAGTTATCTCTCCATTGTATTGTTTTCAGTTAAGTTGTTTTGCTTATCTTGACTCACGTTTTTTGTTACGATGTGACATGGCCATAATCTCTCGCGGCAGGCTTTCGAGCGGATGGGGATTGCAGCTCGTCTCACTTTCTGTACCAAACCCCACAGCCCATTAGCAGTGCTGGACGTCACACCCCGGCACTGTCTCCCACCTCCCCCCGCTCCTTTAGCCTGGAGACTAACGGGAGCTCCTCTTCTTCCGGCCACACTGCTCCTCACCCACTGCCCAGAAAAACTTTGGTATATAATTATAAAAATGTCTTTACCTATCACTTTTGATCAATTTAATGCATCTTTGTGTTAAATAATAAATAAGGGTATTTATTTCGTAAACTAGCGTCACCAGCCGTTTTGCCTGTGCTGGCCTTTTGAGCAGCATTTTTCCATGTGGGAATTCACGAGCTGGGAGAGTCTAAAGAAATGTTTTTATTATACGTGTCTTTGGCTGTTGGAAAGACACGGACTGATGAAGGTGTTTACAGAGTAATTCTTTTTTCTTCTTCTTGTGCTTAGATGAAGTCGAAGTTGAGGCGTGTGAAGGCCATGTATGACTGCGTGGCAGATCATCACGATGAGCTCACCTTCAACGAGGGTGACGTTCTGGTGGTACTCGGAGAGGAAGATGCTGATTGGTGGGTGAGTATAAGAAAAAAGAACAACTGATTCGAGATCAGCTCGAAAGAGAGTGTGAGAGACACGAAGCTAGCACAGCTATGTAGGAAATTCATTTCCTGGGACCCGTGGTGAGTTTTAAAGTTTAGTGGTCATTGTACGAAAACATTTGAAGAAAAGTGAGATTGACCAATCAGATTCAATCATTCCAGAGAGCTGTGTAATAATAGAAGAGTCATGACATCAGTTTTAAGGCTAATTTGCCATGAGTTCCCCTGGGAATGTCTGATATGCTTTTAGCATTGGACAAATATGAAAAAGATCTCTGTGGGTCAAATTATTATTAAAAACTTTCCTGTTTTGCTGTACAACATAAATTACAGATTCATACCTCAAACATGAACTTTGAATTCACATTTAAGTTGCTTCCAAATGGCTACTTAAGACTTTGTGTTATTTTAGAATTATTTATATAATACTATATTACTTCTTCCTATTTTGAATTCGCTTTTATATTTTCATTTTATTTTTTCATATTTTATATAACTTTATTTCAGTTTATTTAAGCTTATACTATTTTTTTCCCAGTTATTTTCATTCCACTCATTTAAGTTTTAGTATTTAAATTTTATTTGACTTCAGATTTATTTCATGATTTAAATTTTTTTTTTTTTTTTTGTATGTTATTTTTAAAACAGGAGTTTTAAAATTAACTTCTGAGTTACTGTGTGTAATTTATGTTGTGGAACAAATATATCTTCGGGTAACCACAGACTATTTTTTACCCATAAATCCAAAAAGTTATTTTAAAAAAAATTTCAAGGAAATCTTTGTCACAAAAATTCTTACTAGATGAACATCTCTATTGTGCGTCCTTGTTTTATGTGCCATTTTTTATTTTCTACTTTATCTTCCACCCTTTGCTGGCATAAATAATGGCTCGAAATCCCTTGCTACGGTTAAAGATGGTTTGACGAGGAAGCGGCGGGGTTCTTATTAGTCTTTTACAGTCATGCTGTGTGTGCAAATGTGTCCCACAATCCCATGGGAGCAGATGGAACTGATCAGAGCGGAGCTCTCAGGGTCCGTGTTTTATTCTGCCTCCATATCTGAGTCAGAGAGAGACGCCCATACGAGGCGTCTCCAGCGGGCTTGTCTAATATCCTGCAGATGCTTCTACAGGAAAATAGCCTCTGGATGGCCCATCAAAAGAAAGCATTTCTTGTAGATTCATAGAGAGACACTTGGCATGCAGGAAAGAGCTTTGAAAGTGAAATGGATCACGAATTGCATCTTATTTTAATGTCCTTAAACGTCCCACATCTTTTTGTTCACAGCATTGCTTTTTTCACTTTCATTCAGTCAGAAGCTGCAGCCCTTTTTTATGACATTATTTCTTCATTAAATGTCGTCATGCGCCACTCTTCCCTTTAATTGAATTTCTCTTTGATGACTTTAACCAGAGCCTGTAATGTCTTCCTTTCAGCACGGCTACATCGAGGGACAGCCAGACAGAACGGGCTTATTTCCAGCATCGTTTGTCTCTATGCTCACTGAATGAAGCCAGCCAGGAGCTGAAATCATAGCACGGTCGACTTTACTGCCAAAGCACCCTGGGAAATGAGGGGCTTGAAGTCTACCCACAGAACCATCGGTAATGAAGAATCAGCATAACAAAGCAGCACTCAGAGTGCCAGGAGAGATGGGATTTGTGTGTTGTGCCATGCACGAAAATTCGCATAGTTTGTGGTTGTTCAGGCTAACCGAACCCTCCGAGTAAAATATAACAACCTACACTCTCCAAAATGCTCCAAAAGCACACACAGCATGAAGCGCATGCCATTTGTTACATTGAACTCAAATGTGAGAAATCATTTATGTCAGGTCACAGATTTGTATGGAGAGATTGTGTTGCTGAGAAATGGAGACAAAATGGACGGCGACAACAATTCTTTTTGAAAACTAATTAAGAAAATGTTAATGAATTATGAAAACCGTGTGCTTGGGTGAATAGCACAAAAACACATCCGGGTCATATTTCACCTACATTTAAAAGAAAAGAGAAAAAAAAAAAAGCCAAGGATTTTTGCATTGTGACATTTTCTAAACAATTTAGCACCCTTTTCCTCAAATTTCTCAGTTAATTATATTCTCATTTTAAATTCTCATTATTATCATTCATTACTTTATTAAATACTGTAAACAGTATTTTGTTACACAAACAGCAAAAGATATCTTTCAATAATAAAATTATATATTATTTAAATTAGAATGTATTTTCACATTATAGTAATGGCAGTTTAGATTGAAAAGTGCTTTTAAAAATATTTTCTGAATAAAAATATGTTTTAATAAAACCTAAATGGTCCTGAAACACCTGAAATATTTTTCTTTTGTTTTTGGGTGAAATACCCAGACATGTTTTGCGGTCGCCCATTTATTGTTCCATTGTTTCTGTACCTTAAGATGAAATAATCACTGAATAAATGGTTAAGTAAGTGGTTTATTGAAAACAGACAACAGATTAATCACAGGTTCACACAACACATCATGAACACAGAAGCTTACAAAGATGTGCACACACCACACAATTTGGCCATTACAAGGGGATCAAACCATCACATTCAGCTGGACAGTCTTTGAACATGTACAAACTTCTTAAAGTGCTTGAGAGTGGAGAACCTACTTGTGGCAGAAGACATTTTTTAAAATTGTCACACCAAGGGAATATAAAATCTACAGTCACATGTTGTTTGAATATATGAGACGTAAACAAAAGCATAAAAGTCAATTGGCCGCAGCTTTTCTTGACTTTACTGCTCAATATCTCGGACTCCTCCTAGATAATTATTCCAGCAGGGAGTTGGAATAAAAATTCCATTTTAATTGGTGATTGATTTCTTTACTTGCACTAGAGGATCTTTTATACACACCGTCATGTATTACAGTAAAAGTTGAAAACGTACTACAAAAAAAATTCAGCATTTTCTTTTTATCTGTTAAAGAACCTGAATGGAAAACTAGGGTACTGTGAGATATTTATGTATTGTGTATCTCATTTAAAAAAAAAAAAAAAACATGCTTGTATGTTTTCCTGTATTTTTATTTATGCAAAATTATCAAATATTTTTTTAATACTGTGCTGGATGCTCTAAACTGTGACTTTAGAATTCAAATTATTTTTTATCGTTTATGCTTCGGTTTTGTTTCTTATTATATTAAAACACTTCTTGTCAATTTCTTTCTGAAATTTGTCCAAACTCTTAATTCTACAATGTCTCGATGTGCATGTTTGTGTATTTTCAGATTATGTGTGACTTTCCTTTCCATGCAAACTCAGTAAACTTTGAAAGCCACCGACTGACATGAAGCAAAGAATGCAAAGCCAAAATACATTCGAGAACATAAAACCACAGAACAAACGACAGCTCTACACACGTGTGGTAATACTTGGCAACAAACACTGAAATTACAGCTCAAGTTTCAAACTTGTCACAGTCCTTAATGTTCACAATAAAACAAACTAGAAAGGGGGGCACACGGAACATCTACCACCAGTACTTTCAACTACAAAAATACAGAGATCAATTGTATTACAGGAAAAAAAAGATAATGAATCAAACATGTATGAAAGTACAGCATTTGCTATATCGAGAACTGTAAATCACAAGACAGGTTTATGTACGAGTGCCAACAGGTCAATTCAAGGCCACTGAGACCAGACGCATCACTATAGGGACGGCTTTGGTCTAAAAGTATATAATGATTAAACGCATAACACACAATAACGCTCCCATAGGAAACTACACTCTCAACTACAATCTAGAACGCTTTCACAGCTCCGTGTGACAAATACGTCTTCCAGCATGTTTTGTGTATAATTAGGTGACTTCAAAGGCAGTTAAATTAGGAGAGAAATTTTAAGGCGAGAAGAGTCCTTCAAATATCAACGCAGGAAAGGTGTGGTGACTTTAACAGTGTCGGTGCACCTCTGTAATTGTCTGAGCCGTGATTTAAAGCAACATCTGTGAACGTGTTTATTGCTTCCTCAATATTTGGAAACCTTATAATCTTTTTGAAACCCCAAGAATCATTTACTCACCCACGTCTTATCTTGTCATCCTCAACTAGTATGACTACTTTTTTTCTGCAGAATATGGTTGTCACTGTACCAAACTTTTAGTAGCCTGTACCAATACCAGTAAAATTGTGGTTGGTTCACAGCATCTATCAGCAGGTACAAAAATACCTGGTACTCTGTACTACCGGTAATGCAGAAATGCTTTTTTTTTGTACCAATTTGAACCTGTGGGTTTGACAGCCCAACTGCAGAACACAAAAAATATATTTCGAGTGGTTTTTTTTAAAATGTTTGAACCCCATATATCTTCTTTTGTGTTTCAAAAAAGAAAGTGAACTGTCCCTTACTTCATTTTAATACTGGTCTTATTTTGTACAATTTCTGCATTATTTCAAAGGAAAAAATGTTTAATCAAAATTTAACAAAAATTTAACTGTCCAAGCAACAGTCCACTTTTCACGATCCAACCAATTACCAATGGTTCAAATCAAACCCTGCCCATTTTTCCTCACTTAATATTTTTTTTGCACTAGGAAAAGTAGGTTACGAATGCTGCTTCATGTTGACTTTAAGGCTTTAATGTCCTGAAAACATTATTCTATTAATTCAATTGTTACTTTTTTTATAACAAGTGAATGGCACTGATGATCAACATTTTTCTTGTTGATTATATAAACGCATCTAGCAAATTTGCAGTGCAGACATTGTGAGGCTAGTCAGAACAGCTTGAATAAGAAAGAAGGAGGCTCAGATCAAGCCGATTTGCTTACTGTTCATCTTCTTCAACGTTTCAATGCCCGACTGGGGAGGAAGGCAACATCCATCGTTTTCTTCAGGCACGTAGTAAAATGCTGTTAGAGAACAGGAGGAGTTCATTTGGTCTTAGGACTACAGCTTGATGTCTGTGGGTTTGGTTCAGTGCAGTTCACAGTGGTCAATTAACGGTAGGGTGGATCACAGATCTGCGTCTCTTTGGCTTCCATACGGCTGCTGTGCCGGTCCTGGCACTGCATTTACATGGCATTGAACACTACTGAGTCAATAAAGGCCACAATTACAGGCTCATCTGTACAGTTTGATTTTGCCCTCTGCGTTGAGCCTCTGAATGATCTGGGTTTCGAAATCCGCGTTGTGGACGCCGGTTTTTCGAAAAGCTCCTGCGTACCTGTTGTACTCCCAATAGTGGTGCCAGTGTCCTTGTTCGTCCGCCCCGTATCCAAACACTGACACCTGTTGGGATTGAACATCATGATTGAAAACATCTAGTGATGCAGAAATGATTATCTTGGCTGTAAATAGAAATACAAACCTCGTCACAGAGATGCAGAGCAAATATAATAGCTACTATCCCAGTGGACGGGTACCTTCCATGACGCTGTGTCCATTTGTCATGCGTGTACTTAAAGAAGGCTGGATTTACAACTATCACCTGGACGGCACACACAGGAGGAACAGTTAGGCTTAAGAGACGGATGTGTTTATGGATTTACAAGCTTCAGCATTTACACTCACCTTGTCTTTGTCAGCTTTAACACGATTTTTTACTCTCATGTACGTCCTGTTTGGGATACAAAAACGCTTTTAGCAAAAGCATTTTATAGTCATTTTTAGAGTAATTTTTAGTTTAAGTAAAATCTATGTTGCACTATTGTCAGAAATATTTTGAGGTACATTTTGATCTCTCCTGTGGAAAGGGCGCTGGACAACCACTGCATGTCTTTCAATTTGAAAGGAAGAAGGACGAGATGGACACCAGGTCTCAGATCGATCGCACTCTCTGGGTACATGAAGTGGTGGGTGGTTTGGTTACCAACATCCTCTTCATAACCCACAGTTATGGCTTTATTCATCCTGTGGAACAGTTCAGTCGAAATGCATTAGTAAAAAAATGCACTCAAAATGAAGATGAACCAAATTTGAAAATGAATTTGCTCTGGTTAGACTCTCACGCCGGACGCGATCGATGTGATGCGATGCAACAAAAGACAACAGAATCCATTATAATCAATGATGCTGTTCACACTGGATGTGGCACGAATCCCCGACAGTAAACCAACCCTCTACAATGCCAATAAATCACTCGCCTATGTGACCAAATTTAACGAGGTGGCTAAAAAATACCTTTAATTAGCCAATGGCTAGTACATTTTTCTATTACAATCGCCTGTAATTGAGTTGGCTGCAAATTGCCTGCTGAGGTCGCTTTCTCTCACATGCACGAACTCACCTCGAGAGAAAGAAGCCTCGGCAATTTAAACATTCAAGCGAAAGATAATATTTATAGAGACTTTTTTCCTTTGCATTGTTCATGCATTTCATGTAAAATAAAAAAAATTTACTAGCCAATAGTGACTCGAGCTACAGTGTGTCCATGGAGGGTTGTAAACTGATGCCTCGTTCTATATATGACGCACTCCAAGCACTTGCGATACTTCTCATAGGAAGGACAATTGGATTTTGCAACAGTCACATTGTGCAGTGTAGACGGCTTCTAGACACGGTCTCAGACACTTTTAAAGCCAACATGAACCAGCATTCACATTTGAATTCCTTAAATTTTGAAGTGAAACGGGATATTCAACAAACACAAAGTAAATATTTTGAAAGATTTCTCAGTGTTGTCTATACAATGGAAGTCAGTGGGGTCCAATGTTGTTTTGGACTCCACTGACCATCATAGTATGGACAAAATAAATGTTTTCAAAATACCTTTTTTGTGTGTTGTATTGATGAATTTAAATTTTTGGGTGAACTATCCATTTATAACTTTAGACTAGACACACGAAGAGCAGAAAACATACCTAATAACAGTTGAGTGGGAATCTATCAGGGCTCCATATTTGGACTTCAACAGATTGCCTGAGTTTCCAACAACTGCACATTTGCGGCATTGGTTCTGCCGTGGTGTTTTGTCTTCAGGTGGAGGGGAAATGATCTTAAACATCTTCTGGGTGACATCCTTGATTGTTCCATCAGATGCCTGCAAAGACTGCGAAACAATATCATGAATAAAACTTATAGAGCTGAACCTCCAAATTTCAATAATATTATATAAGATACTAATCTCTACATCTTTAATGAAAGAAAAGACGACTATCCTAGCAGTGATCTTTGGTGTTATTGTATATTTCCTAAATGCATTATTAAAAATACTCCCAACGTTTCTATGTGCCATTTGGATGGAAACTCAAGACACTTGTGGCACACAAATTTCAGGCTTATCTGAGTGCACTCTTAGTGCCATTGCCTGCAATGTTCTGAGAGCCTTTAATTAGGCTAAATTAAACCTTACTGAAACACATGGTTGGGCCGAAGGGCCTATTTGTGCCCTTGTTCCCTAGGGAGAATTACTTTTTTGTTTAAGGAAACCAGATAATGACTCTGGGATCCAGAGCCATCGCTTTAATGATGTTTGGCAAACAGATATGATGGTAGTAAGTGAACTTGAGAGGGACTGGAATGAACACACCAGCTGTTGTCTTTCCCTGACGTGTCTGTGTGCCAGAAAAGGGAAATGATATCTACAGCTACGATGATGCGACTTCAGAGGCATGCCTGAGAAACCCAAGAGATATTCTGTCTCTAGCTTAGAGAGACCAATGGCCGTCTAGAGACTGGCAAATGAACCAAGCAATAAATCCAGCATTACAGATTATAACAGATCCTGTTGAGCTAAAACTACACATTGAGAGATATTTGCTCAAATTATCAGATGTTTATTTGATCATTTGGTCACCCTAGTTGCCCAATCTGGCAGGGTTGCCAGGTCTGAAAAACAAAACACCCCCAATTGCAAAACAAAACTAGTCCAATCGTGTTCCTGCTTCAACCAGTGGACTAGAAAAACTGCGGTAAAACCGTGGATTTGGCAACACTGCAATCTTGCATTTCCATTTGAAACAACTGTCTAAACTGATGCAAACAAAGCTAAAAATAAACTTTCCCAATGTAGATGCCTAAGAGTGCTACAGGGAGACAGGAAGGACAGCTGATTGTCCTTGCAGTGACAAACCACCTGTAACCATACATCGGAACCCCAGACATGTTTGAGAATGGTGCAGTCCATGGAGACGAGACGTTATATAGATCTTAAAGCAGCTGGTGGTCACACCGGATAATGATACTTTTGATATGTATATATATATATATATAATATACCATGATTGTTTATGGGTAGGTTATGTAGTAATCCAGTCAGTTCTGTCCTTGCTCAACTACTTAAAATGACTGCTACAAGCACATTATTCAATAGTACAGTACATGAAAAAGATTTGTACTGTATACCTAAATCAGTATGTGGTCTGACAGTGTCCACAGAGCTGCTATCTATTCTTTGTGCTTTAGCGTTCCATTTGTAATGCAAACAAAACAGTGCAGTGATTTTAAGATATTCTGTCACTACTTCTAGACACTAGAGTGCCACTTTGCATAAGTCCAAGATATGTATTGGGAGTATAAAAATATCTCTGAATTATGTGTTATTATTTGTTTAATTAACCATCATATCATGTAATTAATTCAATTAAAATGTAAAAATTATTAACAGCCTTAGACTAAATATCTGCAGAACTTAAAGAGGACCAACTATGCTTTTTTACTTTCTTTAGTGTGTAATGTTGCTGTTATAGAATGAAAAAGGTCTGCAAAGTTACAAAGTTCACTTCGAAAGGAACTTATTCCCTATACCAGAAAGCCCTATTTTTGAACCTCCTGAAACGCCTCTATTGTAATTTTGAATTTTCGTCCAGGAATGTAATCATTAAATTCCTCATATAATTCCCATCAAAGGCAGGTGCAAAAAAATGGCCAAAGTCTGGTTGAGTAGCATTAGTAGAGTGTTGAGCATTTCTGAAACGTGCTCAAAGCGGTTGACCAATCAGAGCACATTGAGCTTTTCAGAAGAAGGTGCTTTAGAGAGCAGAACTTAACAGGGGTGAGTTTCCCAAAAGTTAGCCAACTATGGTCACAAGTTCTGTTGTTATCATACGAGTCCATAGTTCCAACAAACATCATTGCAATGTGGTTGGAACGACAGCCCTCGAGTTGTGGTTAGAAGCATAGTTTCTTATTTGCATGACATGTGGACTTAATAAATCCTTATCTTGTGCAAAATAAGCAAGCTGGTTTTCAGTACAATCACAATTACTTTTAGTCTGTCAAGAGATTTAGATTTAGTAAAAAAGTGCCGTTTTTGAAGAGGGCGCATATGCGTACATGTTCTAGTACGTAAGAAAGAACCTATGATTGAAAGAACCTATGATGATCCTATGAGAGGAAGTCGTGGCCTAATGGTGAGGGAGTTGGGCTTGTAACCTGAAGGTTGCTGGTTCAATTCCCATCTTTGAGCAAGGCACGAAACCCCTAATTGCTCCCCTTGTAAGTTGCTTTGGATAAAAGCGTCTGCCAAATGAATAAATGTAAATGAATAAATGTACGATTGAATCTGGAAATAAAGAAAAACTGAGAAAAATGAGAATTAATTCTCAGATGCCATGTCCATGAATTATAGAAAAAAAAATCTGGCAATCATTGGATCTCAAAAGGATCGATTAATAGAAGTTATTACTCTACCTCCGTGACATCATTAACCAACCTGGTTGAACGACAAATTTGCGACAATGCGGTTTCGGGAGCAGTCGTGACTAGCATGTATATCTCTTCAACGATGCACTGTACTATGGCAATTAAGCAGCGCGTTACGTCAGTCAATGGGAAACTGACTGGAAAGAGAGGCGCTGCAACAATGTGAAAAATAATGTGCAAAAACAAAATCAAGACTGCAAAAGGGCATAATATGGCCTCTTTGAACCAACAATCTGCTACTTACCAGCCACCACTTCAGAGAGACTGGATCTATGTCATCGTCCCTGCCAGTGAGGTAAGGTTGCTGTTTATGATCATAGTGTTGGTCAAACCACTCTGACACACCCGTGTCTGCTATACAGGATGTACAGCTACAGGAATGACCTCGTCTTGGCTCGGTGACAGGGTGTAACTCTGTCTGGTTCTTCATTGGTATCCCGACATCGTGGTGAGAGGGTAAAACTGTGATGGGCACAACGCCGGCTCTCTGAATGGTGTGAGCGGCTATCATTAAAAACAAAATAGCACCTAGCAAAGCACCTAAGTACAGTTTTCTTCTCAACATCATGGCTAAGACAAACTAAACCTTGGGTTGGATTTTCCAGAGGAAAAGATTTAAAGAAACCTCCGTTGTAACAGGCATTCAGTTCTGGCTTGGCTTGTTCCTGCCAAATGGATTGTGGTTTTTAGGGTGAATGATGAGATGCCTTACAAAACAAAATGGCCTCTGAGGTGGAGAATGACAGGATCTTCAATACAGGATCGTCCATTTTGGCCTCGTTTTATCTGTCCATTCTTTCATGAGTTTTCAAAACCAGAGCACAAGTCCTCATGGTGAAACACTAAAAGGAGACAAATTGTTTCCTAACGTTGAATACAGTAAAGGAAATAAGTCAGAGATGAGGCATCTTCACTTCCTGCCTGTACAGCTGTAGGCAAATCTGCTCATGTTTCAGATCACTGCCAACACTCACTGCTGCCAAAGTTTCTGAAAAACACACAAAAACAAACATTTTTAGATTTTTTTTTTCTCTATAATGTCATGATCTGATTCATGAATAAAATGTTTTAAGTCTGATCTTTTAAATACGCTTGGAATACATGAATACGTTTCGTTTCGTCACTTCCTCACATAAAACAAGAAGACTTTAAGTGTAGCACACATTTCAGTCCACAGAACAGAGCGACTATTACACTTATTTTCCGTCCTTTTCATTTGTGTTCCACCTAAAAAAAGTCAGAAGTGTGACTTTCCATTTTTGTGTGAACTATCCCTTTAAACCCAAATGAGGAAACTCAATGTTTGAGGCAGTGCAAAAATGAAAGAACAATTTCACTTGTTTTTCTTCACAATCATGTTATGTTCAGTCATGACAAATTGACCAAAAAGATAAGAAAAGCACATTGGAGAGCACTCCAAAAAAAACAAAAACACGAAAAAGTTGCAGAAAGGCCACAACTGCAAATGCTGAGACAGCTAGAAAGTGGCTGAACCTCCCTCAAACTCTCCACCACATCCATACCGAAGAACTTCATAAATAAAGCACCGCTGACTGCGTTGGACCAATCACATCAATGGAGCAAATCCATCTTCAGATTGATGAGTGTCAAACGCAGCTACTCCCACAATTCCCAGCGTAGAGCTCTGGAGCTGATGCATAGTACTTAAATAGCCTGCTTGAAGTCCTTAACAACCATCCTTGGAACAGACGCTTTACTTTTAAAAAAAAAAAAAAAAAAAAAAAAAAAGCTATCCCAGAAACCACAGCCAAAGTGACCGCAGAGCACGGTTGAAATTTTATCCTATATCAGAAACAGGAAGTCTGGGAATATCCTCATGTGTTAGGGATCTATGTCCGGTGGAGCAGGGAGACGCTGGTAATGGAGTGGGGGAAGTGAGATCAGCTGACGTTCAGCTGATTCAGAGGAACCGTCTCTCCCTGCCAGACAGCTGTCTCACTACAGACCAAACAGAATTACATCTCTACAGCCAAACCTACCTAGTCAGCAAAGTGAGTCTCCCCCACCGTTCATTACTCAAAGTGAACTAATCTCAAAACGAACGCAAGGAGCTTTAAGTAACCAGTCCAGAACTGATGAATCTAGAACATTCTCATCAGCTTAAGCTGAGAAACAAGCAGTTCATTGAGACAACTAATCAAGAGGAATTACAACAGCTGTAGTGCACTAGAAAGACATATTCGTTTCCATAAAAGTGGCTTTAAATGTAGTAGGCCAAAGTAATATTTGCCCTGGTGTGTGAGCAGCCTGTGTTACGTGCCTTTTTTTCCTTTTTTAACTTAGATAAGATAACGGACTTATCATGACTGCCAGGTTACCGTGGCTCAAACACGGCAAAGAACAGATAAAATACAACTGCAAAAAGCTCCTGTGTGTTTTTTTTATTTGGACAGTTATTCAGCTGCATCAAGGGAACACCCTGACTGGTCTAATCATTTGCATACCAATATGTTAAACTTCAGAGCCAATGGGGTTCTCATATTACTGAAACCAGAGGCTCCTCAATGTCTGCCAAACTATTCAGATTTGATTGCTCATTGAAATGTGGCCTTTACTCAGCAAAAGGGACCCCCTTTTCATAGGACTCCTGTCCAAACTTTCTGTGTGAGCCTTGAGGCATGCTTTGGGTTTGGAAGGGAATCACACAGCAAGCAAATGTTAGTTAATAAATGCATTGTGTTTTTTGTTAACGAGTCTTATGAGTTTTCCGAACATTATCTGAATGTCTTAATTAACGGTCTTTACCCCGACACAAGCTGCTTTTAATGCAAAATTCGTAACAATCAATGCATAATATAATATAATCATATAATTCTTTTCTCTATATAGGATAAAGATAATAAAGTGTATGTAACACGACCTGCACAGAAACAGATGCCAGCCATCTTAACTGCTGATTGTAATCTAGTGATGTAAATTTGTTTTGCATCATTATACGTTTGACAAAAACATATCTGACTACTAATCTGCATATTTCCGAGCACGCGTCACCATCAGCGTCAACAGTGATTACAGTCGACCTATAAATAAAAACGTAAAAGAAAAAAACGTAGAAGGAACACACAGGAAGCAATGATTACAGCCACTTTCATTAACCCAAAGAGTTTAAATAAACATATTTTCTGTGTTACCAAAGTGTCTCAAGTGCCTCAGATTTTCCATTCTTGTTTCCTAAACCAAGGAACACCAGAAGCATGCAAGTCATGCAAAAATTAGCAATTACAAAACAGCGATCAAAACTGCTGAGGTGCTGAGAAACATGCTGGTCTAAAAGATTTGCCTTGGATGCCAGCCAGGGCTTTTTAACTTGCAAAGGCGTAAGAGGCTTGTTTTGCTCAAGGCATGCTAAAGAGTCAGGCCATGTTAACACTACAGTGAGAGTTTCAAGTGAGGTGTGGAGTGGACTGCTAAGGGCAGGGGGTTTGGGGGCGGTTTCACTTTACAGAAGGCCTCGTCTTTGCGAAGATGCATGTGGTGTGGTTTCCTCAACATGAGACGAAAAAAAACAAAACAAGCGCACCATCCCCCACAATATAACTCCAAGCATAGCACACTTATCAGCCTCTCTGAAAACCAGAACATCTTTCAAAATGCAAAAAAAGGGGCCCCTCTCAATTCCTTTTCCCTTAGTCAGATCACATGGGTTAACTCAAAAACTACGCTTAAGAAACAGCAATAGCTACACTTTAGAATATGTATATTTTACTAGAAAAACAACGTAAAAATGCTACGGTAAAAACCTGTTCCATGTTTAACTGTAAGCTTACCTTACTGTATACAGTAAAAAAAAAATTTGTTATTTTAATTGATATGTAATTTTACTGCAAATTTGTACACTTTCACGTAAGAGATTGTACAATTAAGGTACACTACGTAACTTTTGGCCCTCTAGCGGTTACAAAAAACAAAAGTGTTTGGATCTCACTCACTAATAATTGCGTACACTATTCATATTTATATGCACAATTCCTTGCCCGAGGTAAATAAATGACATAAAACACAACCAAACCATGATTGATTCTCTGGAGGTTCAAAATTTAGCGTGCTCCATGTCAGTCTCTCTCACTCATTGTGACAACTTTTTTCTATTTACAGATATGATAAGAGGGTGAGTGACGAATTTATGCAATTTCCTGCGAAAACAATCCCACTAGGTCTAAAATATAAACAAAGACTTACCATGGTTAATCAACAATACGTTTTAGAAGAAAGACTGACGACGCATTGACTGATTCAACTTTAGTTCATTTTGATTAACTATAGTGTACCATTAAAGTTAATTAATTGGAAAAGTGACATTCCTAGAATTCCCTGCATGAATTATCACAGTCATTTAGATTTTGTCATTTGAATGTTTTGTAATCATTTATGTACATTGAAATGTTTATATGTTGCAATAATAAATAAATAATTTAATGACATACAGTTAAGAACTCTAAAATATATGGTCACTAACATAATCACTGTATTCTTACAGTAATGTACGGTTTCAATTACTGTAAATGCTGGTAAATTTTGTAGCACACGTCACTTTCCTCAGAAATCATGTTTGCAGGAGTCAGTGCTATGGCCAGTTTTGGGGAAAATCACTTTTAAAAGTAATGCATTACAACATTGCGGTACTCCCTAAAACAGTAAATAATTGCGTTACTTAGTTACTTTTTATGAAAAGTAATGCATTACTTTTTCTCACCTGTGCCTTGTTTGTTTCTTAATAACAGCAAAAAAAAAAGTTCAATTTTTGGCAAATGTTAAGGTCCATTCACACCAGGCTGAAGGAAATGCATATTTATGCCTGTACAGTAGAGGACGCAGCTCAAACAAACCTTTCAGCTGAGCTGACTTCTGGATCGAAGAAGAATAAGATACAGGAGAAGGATGTTCAACACTCCAATTTAATCTGAAGTTATTTTTGCTGATTAGTATGGTTGAATTATATCATTGAAGGTCACCAGCAAAGACATTGGTTCATAAAGTGATATTAAATTCAAAGTATTTAATCTCACTTTATATTTGTGTAATATAATATAGTTATTTACAGGTTTGCGTAAAATTCTTCTGCTAAGGCATTTGACTGTTTTTATCCATTTTGAGGAATACGAGATGAGAAGAGCAAATGCTCATATTTAGTCTAGAACTACAATAACCATCATGTTCACACAACAACACCTCTGCACTTTATTTCTCTAAACATGGCACAGGAGAGCCGACAGTCAATAAATTTGAAAAAGTAACAGACATTTTGCTGCAAATTGAAAAAGTAATGCGGTACTTTGACCTACTAGTTACTTGAAAAAGTAATCCGATTACCTAACTCAACTCAGCACTGGCTATGCATGTTTTTGACAGCTGCTAACTACAAAGTCACACAGACCTGCATGTATCTCTGCTTCAATAAAGTGCTTTTTTTCCTGAATGAAATTATCGTCATGTGTAGGTTATACTACAGTATATGGGATGAACTGGGTCTCGTGGTGACTTTAAATTCGAAACAAACCAAGATCTTCAATAACACAAAAACTGAAGGTTATTCCAGACTAGAGTAACTGATTATAACCGGTCAGGACTAAAACCATATAAATCTCAAAAAGACATTCACGTGTCAAAGCCAGCATTTTGGCCATTAACGTTACATGCCAGAAAGAAGAAAAAAACAAAAACACTATCTAACTAACTAGGAAGCTCGTTCAATTCTGAGACATAGCCATGGTTTATAGACAAACGTAAAAGTCATAAGTATATTTTACTTTTAAAACCACCGCACACAATTTCAATGACATCTAATGTACAATTTAGGATAGTGAAGTAACAGTTTTAGTTGAACAAACATGGATAAGTTATCAAAGACTCGAACTGTTTCCACGTTCAGCTCAAGTTTACTCTTCGAGGTGGAAACTTGTGTTCAACTCGAAATAAATATTGTTACTAACTTGCTGTTTGGTAGTCAAACGGGACTCATTAGCATGGCATTAGCTAAACGTGTGGGTTACAAAAAGCAGATCGAAAGAAGAACATAACTTTGAGATGTTAGTTCAGCTCAGCTCCGTTAACTCATTTGAGACCGCTTGTTCGCATCACAATCTATCGCGTATTTTTATCCATGAAGCTTGATGAAGTTTCAGCAGGTTTTGGTATAAAATCATATGCAGTCGTCTAGAGAGAGGGATAAGTTTAGGCTACTTACCTCCTTGTTCTCAGCCCAGATGTAGGAAACCAACCCGCAGAACTCCGTCTTGCTCAGACTGAGGAGAAATGATGTCAAGCTCTACGTGTACCGCTCGGTTTGTGTGTGTGTGTGTGTGTGTGTGTGGGGGGGGGGCGGGTAGTAGTAGTACCAGAAATTTTTGACATTTTTTTTTTTTGTTTCTCGTGAAGAAAACAGCTTATAAATTTTCTGAGTACTAAAGGATGTTTTTTTTTTTTTTTGTGAAAATGTAAAAATGCATACGTTTTCTGTGAGAGCTGTGTCTAGGGTTATGGGGACAGAATATGCTTGCTTGAGAAGTTATAGCTGTTTGAATCTAGGTTTTGCCATGTTGAGCTCACGTGACCAGCTGTTTTGTGCAACAGATTGAGTTTCTTCTGCTACTAATAACAGGGTGTGAGTTATCATGACCCCATCATTAAAGTCTAAACCCCTCAGTTCATAAGGCTTTTAATACAAATTAAATGTTCAATTTTGTTGTTAAATCTACTTTTGTTTTATATAAAATTGTTCGAAAGTCTATAATGCAATTATATCCGAATTAACAGTAATTAAATGACAGAAGAAATAAGTGCAATCCCTTACTTTACTTTTTTAAGTGAAAAAGAATTAAAGGAAAGTGATTCATTTCATAGTTATGCATTACACCCGACACTGGTCGTGAACACATGAAAATTTCTTATGTTTCAACCTAAATAATGTATATAGATGTGAGTGCCATGAGATCCAAAAAAAGAACAGTTTGCTTTGAAGTGGTGACAGTTAGTAAACATGAAAATGCCTCCACACTAGTAGTTGTCAGTATGAAGTCCTCTTATTCATGGGATAAAAGACAGATAGCATGTGAACAATTGAATGTAGCTTTTAATATGATATCCATTTAATCCTGCAATGTGAAAAACAAAGTGTGAGGCCTCATTTATAGCCAGGGCTGGGTAGGTAATTTTTAAAATGTATTTCACTACAGATTACAAAATATATGTTTAAAAAAGTAATTTGTAACGTATTTTGTTACATTACTCAAGTTTAGTAACTTAATCTAAATACTTTGAATATAATACTAATATTAAAAATAATACTTTGGAATACTAATAAGTGTGGAACAAACACAAAAAAAGGTCATTGTGAGTTTTTATCTCACAATTCTGACTTTTTCCCTCAGAATTGCGTGATATAAAGTTGCAATTGTGAATTATAAAGTCAGAATCATGAGATATAAACTCGCAATATTGAAAAAAGTAAGAATTATGAGATATAAACTCGCTATATTGAGAAAAGTCAAAAATATGAATTATAAACTCGCAATATTGAGAAAAGTAAAAAATATGAGATATAAACTCGCAATATTGAGAAACGTCAGAATTATGAGATATAAACTCACATTCTAAATTCACAATTGCAAGAAAAAAAGTCAGTATTGCAAGTTCATATCTCCCAATTCTGACTTTATAACTTGCAATTGTGAGTTTATATCTTTAATCACAAAACATGAAAACAGTCGTGGATCATCCAGGTCATGACAGGACAGTTAAGTTAAGTTGACTTTTGTCATTTTGTCTTGTTCAGGACAGTACTAAATAAAAATTACAAAATTTTTATGATCCCTCTTAAAAGTATTGAAATGTTGTTGAAACTTAACTCCGCTTTTTCATACTGTCAGAGTCAGAGAATCACCAATTGCTGTTTAAATGACATTAAAATTCAAAGTAATCACTTTGGCAATCTAAAATACTTTCCAGATGTTACCGTAATCTGATTACCTAGCTATTGTTAAGCTCAAGATAATCATTCCCTCCACATATTGTTGCACATTGTGATGTAGGCAGGGGTTTATGCAAAGGGAGCTACAAGAAATGTTGAGATGTAAATCAAATATGAGAGGAACATAAAAATCTCATTGTGCTTATCTGGACATTTGGCATCTGTCCTGGGTTCTGGTTTATGTGGTTCTCTGATAGCTGCCTATTGCTTAGTCAATGCAGCAGTTCCTTGACAGGCCACTGAGGCTGTTCAGAGTGCAGTGTTTACTCAAAATGAATTAGCCTGACCTTAATTGACGTGATAAAGCAGGACTGGACAGAAGACTGGACCTTTCTGTCCGTATTATCAGTCCTTTCTCCCAAGGTTATTTGTGCTTGAGGACATTATGTACTTTATAAATTTCAACAGAACCCTGATGTAGGCAAATAGTCATTGCTTGTATCACAACAAATTAGAAAAAAAGATGTCATCCCTAATGAGGGCAGGTGGAAAGAAGCACTTTACCGCACAAATGGAAAGGTTTTTAACATAGCGATAAGAATGAAAGTGATCCATTTTCTCAATCTCTGAGACAGGCAGTACATTTGCAGAAGACTGCAGGATATATACAAGATAAGAGTGAAAGCAACCATTTTCTTTGTGCCCATCAGATAAAGCAGCCATTTACTATGCCCATTTTTACAGTATACAGCAAATGTCCCAAAAAGAAAATGTTTTTAAAAACAACTTAAAGAAAGTTATTAGAGTGTGTATATTAGTGCGAGTAGAGTAAGCACATAAAATCTAGGTGTCTGTTAGATTTCATTTGATACAGCAAAAGTGGATGGTTTCTCTGAACAGCCGTGGCCTTTTGAAATGAGAGGTCATGCCATGATTGTAACTGTACCGTCTTTTGATGTTTATGTCTTGGCAGGGAGTAATTCACAATATGGTTTAAATTAAAACTAGCATGTTTGTGTCCATGCAAAAATGTGAAGCCTTGGCATGAATTCAATGTAAACACAGACTGAAATTTGGACATTTGGGAAACAAACTGAGGATTTCTGTCGAAATGTGACTGATTTTTAGCTGGTATTTCATGTCATACTGTTAATATGGAAGTTTTGTCGTTTACATGTTTGTTTGTTGAGGGAGTGACAGCAAATTTGACATCTTTCTCTTTTCTGACCAGAGCAATCAATCTCTATATTTTTGGAAAGTTGTGGAAACTCTATCTACTATTTTGCTATTGGAGCAAATGGAAATACAGCAATTATATTTGCTGTCGTCTCCCGTTCACCGCTATAGTATAGTAAGTTTACCCAACTATGAGGACTTCCGCTTATGAAAACTGTGAGAACTGTGAAAAGGGTTCATAGAGTTGCAATAGTTATACATACTTGTTACACGTAACAAACAGACAAAGAGTTGCTGATGTAGAACTTGTTACTTCTGTTTTCTTTAAGCTTTGTTAATGATTTCCAGGGAGGGCAAAATCTGTTTGGCCAAGGACGGGCAGCTGAAGGACAATATGATAAGCAGCTGGGACCTGTCTGAGATGTCCACGTACAATCGAGAAAGCAAAACATGGCCATGTGAGAAAATAAGCGGCTGTGTAAACCATCATAAACAGCAGTTAAATTTATTAGTATATTGTATATATGCTCATTCATTCATTCGAAATTGTTTATACAAGTTTTTTAATAGAGGGAAAGTGTGTTGTTTTCCCAAAGGGTTTGAACTAGACTTTGGTGTGTTATAATCATTGGATCATATTGCCTGACAGCCATCGTGGACAAGATGAGACAACCCCTATTGGGCAACAGCTGATGTCCAGTTACATATGAATGGGAGACGGGATTTGTCCTTAGTTTGAAAACGTTCATGATGGCTTTGTCATATTAATAGAGTTACAGTTTGGTAATCGTCAACCAATGTGAGTCTAAATCATTTAATAATCATTTTAACAAATGATTTCATAGGGAATCTTACTGTAATATAAAAGTATTTATCACATGATAAGGAGACGGTGAAGAGGACCAGGAGGTGCTCGACATGAAAAGTGTAGGAGCAAGTAAAACATTACACAAAGCTCACTTTTTAAAGGTGTTTTGCTCCTGAGGGAACATGGCTCTGCTCCCAGATAACTACATCTAACACAGCATCACTAATGAGTCTCTGTTTCATCTAAAATTCTTTACTAATAAAAAAAAGTGGATTCCTCGCAGGCTCTATGCATTGAAATAACATTTGAGACCTATGCATGATATTTATATTCACATTTTAGCTTTTTCACATTCACATATTGGATATGGATGCTATGGATTGTTTCTATACTTCAGGGCATACACTAACAACGGCTCTTCTGATTTGGGCTGTAATTATCCTATTTACTAGTTTACATTATCCTAGTCAAAAAGGAAATTGCATGCTTGGTTCCTGGAAAATAAAAAGCGATTCTAAACATCGAAGTGCATCAGCGAGTTTGAAATATGAAGTAAGCGTGCACTTATGCGTTCTTTTTTTGATGGTTATAGGACACATCCGGGCCAGCACACTGAGGTTTCGTCAAACACTGTGTGAAATAAAGGCACACTATTAGATTGCTTCAGATGTATCCTAAGTAAATTGTATTATCAGCTCAAGTGAACATACGGCCAGCGTTGTTATGCTATTTTGTTACTCTCTTTCTGTGATATTTGCTTTAAATTCTTCCCGAATGTGAGGCACCATGCACCCTCTCCGTCATGCATGTAGCTGCACATATGGAACGAGTCAAAGTTTCCATGTGTAGGCTAAGAGTAGAGCTGACCTAGCTGCAGTTATTAAGTGGAAAACCTGAGGCAAAGTTTGGAAAGGAAGTAAATGACCTCATAAATCCACAGTATGCCAGTTCATGTCTCTCACACTCATCAGATTGTACCTGTACCATCTTAACAGTGGTCAGGATATAAGCAACCTCATTTTCATTTGTTTTTATCTGCAAATTAGTCACATTATACTCCCTATGTAAAATTTTGTTTTAATATCAGAATTGTTTTTTTGATAACATCTGATAACAGTCAGTAATAGGCTATAGTTTGCATAATACTTTCCTTTTTAAGCATGCCTAGACAAAAAATTGAACCACAATCAAGTCAAACAAGTTTGTCAATGAACTTCTAAAATCAGCAAGGTCTGTTTTTGAAGCCCATTCCATTCCGGCCGTGTAACTTTGGGCAATGTACGTTGTACAGCAAGTTTACAATGTTTTTATTTTATATTATTTACATTTTTTTTTTTACCCACTTATGGAAAGTAGGGGTACTAGTCCCTTTTAATATGAAATATATCAAATAAACATCTACTTCACATGATCAAATACTGAAGAGCTTCCAAGAAAATCAGATTTTTTGTTTGTTAGTTTGTTTGCTAGCTACATTATAGTGTAAACATCTTTACAGCAATAAAGAACGAATGTCTCCCAAGCATGTATGAATTTTACAGTTAACCTCAAAGTATACTATATAATAATAGATCTAAAATCACTAGATTGTAGCAGAATAAATACCTTTTTGCTAAAATATTAAAGGTTTAAGAACTCAGTGTTACGGTGACCTGGTTTCATCCACTCCAGCAGATGGCAGTAACGCATAACTGACCGTTCACATACTGCGTGTTTCTTGTTCCGGAGTTTGCTTCATCAATCATAGCAACGAAAACACCGACTTACCTTCATAATGGCAAGTACATTTGACCACTTATACTTGATAATATGTGCTTGTAATTGATAATACATGTCTGTTATCTCGTTTTTGTCTTGGTTAAGTTTTTTTGCAGCTAACATTGACTACAGGGCGTTGTCATTCACGAGACGGCCCTTATAGTAGCCAACTACTCCTCGAGTAAATCAAATAAACAATGGTAAAATACGTATTTTCCCTCCGCAGATGTATTTCTAGATTTCACAGAGCGGCTGTTTCCGAAGGATATTAGACATTGAGCAGTGACATACAGTTGTTTTTACTGTTAATCTGGTTGTTTTAATCCTTTAAGCGTTTATTTTGCAGGCTGAGGTGGAGGAGACGATGAAAAGGCTTCAGAATCAGAAAGGAGTTCAAGGAATCGTCATTGTTAATGCAGAAGGTATCTGGCAAATGAGAAATGTTGCAGCTGTTGTTACAAATGTTAGTTTGCTTGTCATGTGCTTCAGCAGCAGAATGAAACTGATCAAACAAAGAGTTCTTTGTTGTTGTATCTGCAGTTTTTCCCTATCTGCTCTCTTTTAATAGGAATCCCCATTAAAAGCACCCTTGACAACGCAAGCACCGTTCAGTATGCTGGTAATATTCACCAGTTGCTCATGAAAGCTCGGGGAATCGTGAGGGACATCGACCCTCAGAATGATCTCACCTTTCTTAGAGTTCGATCAAAGAAGAATGAGATCATGATTGCCCCAGGTAAAGAGAAGTACACTTATGTAATGCTGAGTCATTTAGGTTTGTGCTGTGGTTTTCATATTATTTAAATTGATATAGATAATATAATGCCCATTATGGTCATACTTTATAGTAGGTGTCCTTAATATGTACTTGCATCAAAAATTAAGTGTACTTATTGTATTGCAAAGACTTTTGCTTCTATTGAGAATGGGATAAGGTTACAGGGTTGGTTTAAGGATGGGTTAAGGGAAGGGGTCAACAGTGGTAATTCTAGATCTAATTACAGAAATTAATTACATGCAGGTATTTTTAAAAATATAAGTACAATGGAAAACATATCTGTACACAAGTGCATTATATCAAATGATTAATCTAAATAGTAGTTAAAGTCACCTAATATAAAGTGGGACTATATTAAAATGGTTAAAACAACTTGATTAGATCATTTCTAAAAAGATGTTTGAGATGACTGTTTCAACAGTCCCAGTTCCTTTTAAAAATACAGTATAGTTAATATATTTCAGTTATGTTAAAGGATTAGTTCACCCCAAAATCTGAATATTCCATAATTTTCTCTCCCTCAAGCCATCTTGGGTATATATGACTTTCTTCTTTGTCAAACGCAATCAGAGTTATATTAAAAAAAATCTGCCTCTTCCAAGCTTTATGATGGGAGTGAATAGCAGCTGAGATTTTGAAGCCCAAAAATGCACATCCATCCATCATAAAAGTAAGCCATATGGCCACAGGGGGTAAAAAAAGGCCTTCTGAAGCGAAGCAATCCATATTTATAACTTTATAGACTATTATTATTAGCTTCCAGTCGAGTTCCGGCATATGACGTAGGACTTGGTGTTCGTCGTGTAAGCTTAGGTGAGAGTAGACGCCTCTTGTGGTTCAAACAAATACAGCTGGGCAACAAACTCAAGGTCCTCCGACATTACTCTTCAAAAATTCTCGTTTTAGAGTTTGTTCCGTGACCGGTGTTTTGTTTTGCTCCTCTGCAGTTCCACGTTCAACATGCTTCAGGTTTAAGTTCACTCTTCTGCCGGAATCGTGTATGGAAGCCAGTGATTCTAGTTAATAAAGTTGTAAATATGGATATTTTTCTTCAGAAAGACTTTATTTTTCCCCTGAGCCGTGTGGATATCTTTTATGATAGATGGGCTTTTTTGGCTTTAATATAACTCTTGATTGTGTTCGACTGAAAGAAGAAAGTCATATACACCTAGTGTGGCTTGAGGGTGAATAAGTTATGGGATCATTTTCATTTTTGGATGAACTATCCCTTTAATATAATATACAACCTCAGGCAAAAATTATGGAATCACCACATTTGGATGTTCACCTAGCAAATTAACAAATCACAGATATGACACAAATAAAGTTTTGTTCAATAGCCTAACATTCTGGCTTCATTAAACATACCTCAAAAAAATTCAATTACATTTTTTTATTAATGGCATTTTCAAGTAGATGAAAGAAGTATGGAATCATATTTTAATTTGCATTTCTAAAACCAATACTGGGTCTGAAAAAGCTAAGTTTAGATAATTTTGTAAATAATATCTAAACAGATGAGAGTTGAATATGTCATAATATTGTATTTTTGCTGCCTGTGTGTATGCATCTGGTATTTATCTGATAAAAACTGATGATTATGATCATACATGAGTAAGATATTTTATTCTGTTCTCTTCACAGACAAGGACTATTTCTTGATCGTCATTCAAAATCCTACGGAGTAGTCCTGAATTCTTCAATTGTAGTATTGCCATAGTATTTTATTTTCTAAATATTGGCCAAAAGTGTTTCATTTCATATGTTCTAATGAAGTGAAGTTTATGTCGTAACACAGTTACATTAAAGTAAGTTGCTTCCATCTTATTATAAATATTAGGTCTTGCTTACCATTCCAATAATTTGCCTTTTTTTCTTCTCTGTAATTTATTGTTCTCTCATATTCGCTCTTTTGCAAGTATCTGTTCTATCTGTTCATCTATATTCATCAACATGACACTATGACATACTGTGCTTGTTTGTGTATGTTAAAAAGGACAATAAAAGAAACAAAAAAATCCTTTTCATTTTATGGCTTTGTGTTTTCATATGAAATGGAAAAAGTGCCCTGCAGTTTGCCATTATTTAAAACAATGTTTAGATCCATAGATTTGATTGTACATGAACTGCTGATCAGTATATGTATAATGTTAAAAAAAACATCAATTATAAAGGGTTACTAAAATACACTATAGAATATTAATGTACGAGATTAGGATGAGAAAATTGTTGCTATATTGAAATCGTAGGCCTCTACTTAAACTGGGTCCTGTCCCTTTAAATCCCTCTATGACATCACGAACTTTAGTACATTGTCTGGAGCTGTTTTGCTTACAGTGAGTCAGGAGCTCGAAAAGAAGCGAAGTCGACCGACAATTCAACATATAATAGCTCCTTTTTACCACATTCAAGTCCAGTTATGCCATCTGACAGACCCTTCAAACAGAGACGGAGCTTTGGTAAGATGAGTTTTGTTCGTGCTGTGTCAGCACAAGTGTGTTTGTTTATCAGGTTTGTTTTCGTATCTAGCCTGCTAGCAGCTTTGTGACACATTGTTTACATTTTTTCTATAACGCTTTAAATGCTTGACGAAACGATTTTAGATATATTTAGTGATTAATATAAGTTTAAACGACGGGTTTTAACCAAACCGAGAGGGGTCAGTTGCTATCCAGTGAAATAGCCTGGCCTAAAGGCCTCCTGTTTAAATAACAACAAGAGCTTTAATCCACAGTTGATTTAGCTGCATATATATTTATATTACCGTGTTGTCCTTTCTACATTTGAACTGCCATCCAGCTTTTGGGAAGATCAAACTTTAAAATGAACATTTATGATACTGCTTTTCTTTTTCACACTCATATTTGTATTATTGTCTAACAGGTAAACACATTCACATAAACCAAGCAGTCCCGTTATGAATATAAATTGAGTTTAATAGCAACATTAAAGAAGTGGATGGACAGTACCCATATTGGTGAAATGATGCTGTAATTTGAGCTCTTTCTTGTGGTCCAGACTGAGGACAGGGTGTGGGGGAGGGAGGAGCATAAAACCCTTGCATAATCTTCCTAAACATATTAACAAACAACACAGATCTGCTGCTTTAAACACATCTGTAAGTCTCCCGGTCAATGTGTTCTGCAAACGCTCTCATATTTGTCCAGCCTTTGGGATTATGTAATTGAATGACCCTGACATGGGATCAGTTAAGATGACAAATTGATGGGGCTCTTACTCTACCCTAATAAGCGAGCTGGTTTGAGTGTTTTAGCATTTGATATGAGTGTTTTTCCCACCAGTGTTGCTTGGATTGTCCCAAACATTATGCTTTTAGAAGAAATGTCTTCATTTGACTTCTCAATCGGGTTACTCCACATAAAATAAAAGTAGTAATATCTTGTGAGATTAGTTGTGCGGTTCTGCTTTCAGAGCTATACTAAATCAAAAAAGTTAGATATTAAACTCTGTTTGAAGAATGTCTTTTTCATATCTATATATTATCAGTATCTTAAATATGATGGAATACGTTTGTAGAGTAGGGTGTCAAACAGAAAGGTAAAAACAAATCAGCAGTCCTTACTAGTTTCCTATGCATCAGGAATGTTTATTGCCTATTGCTGAACAGGTTTTCCATAAGTAATGCTAATTCAGGGACTGTAGTGTTTGGAGGAATGAGAGAGGACTTTCAGTTGCATAAACACATGTTAGTATTTATGTCACTATCCCCCGGTTTCACAGACAAGGATTAAGCCTAGTCCTGGACTAAAATGCATGTTTGAACTGTTTTAACTGAAATCAGCTTGTACTGACTTATCTTAAAATATGTCATTGCCATTGTTTTGTCTCAAGATGCACATTAGTAATGATTTTCTAAGGCACGTTTATAAAAACGACTTAAATGTCCCAATTGAACTAAGGCCTAATCCTGGCCTAATCTACAGTGTTTGTGAAACCAGGCATGTATTGTAATTAGACTGTTAAATGTGGTTATATATACTGCGTACTCTCTAAACTAGCATACCAAATCTTTGTTTTATTTTTCTTGTTTTTCAGCTGATCGTTGCAAGGAAGTGCAGCAGATACGAGAGCAGCATCCCAATAAAATTCCGGTGAGAAACTCTTTTGTCGTTTGGATGTGTCATAAATGCATTAGGACTAAGTGAAGAAGAGCCTTATTGCTTTTGCATGTCGACTTGAGATTTCTTTTAAGATGCCACCAAGATTTATTACTCTACTCTAGTGGTTTTCAACTTCTAAGGGCCTCAAGATGACTTGAATTGTTTTCAAATAAGACAGTTATTATAAAATAAGCTAAAACAATTCAAGATCAATATATTTCTTATAACATGGTTCCAATGGTTGGGAAACATGGATATTTGAGGCTTTTTTTTTTTTTTTAAAGTGTGATTCCTAAACTAATTCCTAAATTAGTAAAATCCATGTTTTTTTTTTTTCTTTAAATGAGTTTAATTTTTTTTCTAATTAACCTCAACTCTAAAATATTTTATCCAAGAACTGGAAGTGTTATAGATATTGTTGGATTGTATAATGTTGTGAACATTTGGCCCTTGGAATAAAAAAGTTTGGGGAGCCCCGCTCTAGATTTATTTCAACACTATATCAATTTGTCTCATCAATATTTTTTTCTTACAGGTGATCATTGAGAGATATAAGGGGGAAAAGCAACTTCCCATCTTGGACAAGACCAAGTTCCTTGTCCCTGACCACGTTAACATGAGTGAGCTGGTAAAGATAATCAGGTAAACATAAAACCCAGAATCCAGAGCCCAATTTTGGATCTTAAAAATGAATTTTTTGTTTGTTGAGTGTAGATTCTTGCTTGACTTTCAGTTGATATCTTTGAGATGCACAGAGTTTTTCGACCATATACAAGTCACTTTGAGCCGTGTGTTTCAGCCTCATCCGGTTTGTTTACTCATCTGGTGGTGGTTTGACGCAGGGTGGGGGAGGAGAATGCAATGGTGTGCCAATTTAGAGTGTCCGCTGACCTCGTCATCCACAGGGGACTTCTACGAACACTTTTAAACAGTTCATACTTGACAACTGTTTTTCAGTCATTGCACAACATCCACATTCTTTGTAGTTTCTATTCTCTCTGTTGTATTATTTTTCAAACTAGACCCTAGTAAGCTAAACTTTCCTTTAAAGATAAGCTTACAGCTCAGTGTTGCCTTCCGGGTATTTTAACATGGGCTCAGTCAGATGATCAGACTAAGAACATTTTGTTGGACCCATGCTGCCTATCATTCTTCATAATCCTTGGCTACAAGTCATGACTTCATTTATAGTTCAGTCTTGAAATAATGATTAAGTCACTAGCATCGTGTTTATAAAACAATGAAATAAAAATATATGGATATGATGTTAGGATATAATTATGGATATATATATATATTATATATATATATATATTAAATATATGGATATGCGTAGTCTTTTCTTCTCTATTTTGACGTATATTCAAGTGAAACAGCTTCTTGAGCAAGAAAAAATGTATGGCGGGACTTGGATCGATTGCTCTGATCTCAAGTGATTGACAGGTTGTCTCATTCATCAACAACTCAAACAATCAGGGAAGACAAGGGATGTCTCTGTAAGAGGGAGGGGAAGTTATTATGATTAAAGATTATGAGGGCACATGAATAAAAAAAAAAAGTGCTCAATATTCCAAAAAAAAAGGTCAGTTTTGATTTCACGGATTTGTGTAGCAACTCATAATGTAATAACTGCACATAATGTAATAGGTATTACATTATTATTGTAATAAAATGTTCATAATGTAATAATTTTCTCAAAATGTAAGAAAATATTGAGCTCATAATGTAATAATTTTTACATTGAAAAATGTATTACATTATAAACTACCAAATTATTGTCATAATTGTAATCCCTTTGAGTACACTTTTAAAAAATCTAAATCCAGCAGATTTAAATATTCATGCAATTATTATTATTATTATTATATTAAATATAAAGCATTGGTATTCCTTTACGAGTACATTTTAAAAATCTAAATCCTGTCTTAACCTGCCTACAAAATCCACCAGATTGGATATGTTTTGAGAAAATTATTACAGCATGAACATTTTATTACAATAATATTGTAATACTTGCTACATTATATGCAGTTATTACATTAAGAGTTGCTACAGTGGTTAAGTTTAAGCTCAATGGACAGAATTTTGTGGTATAATATTGATTACCAAATAAAATAAAATAAAATAAAATAAAAATGGAGGATTTAAAAACAGATGTGAAGTTTATTATTTTTAAACTTGTGTATCATTTGAGATGTGAAAGCTGTTTAAATCATAAGTTATACAGTCATTTTAGGGTTTTTATGGCAATTTAGTAAATTATTTTTAGTAAATAATTATTCATGTTGCTTACGCCTTGTGGCTTATACAATTGAAACAGTGAGTATTTTAGACTGGCCCCATTCACTTTTTATTGATTTTTTTAATTATTTTTTTTATAATGAAAAGTCGGGACAAGTGCAATTAGATTTTTGTGGTAATCAATAGTATGCCACAAATGCTGTTGATTGATCTGAACTTGTACTGAACCGTTTTCTGATACGTTTCGTCATAATAATCAGCTCTCAAAATGACTCTTTTACAGGCGTAGACTGCAGCTCAACCCACCCAGGCCTTTTTCCTTCTGGTCAATCAGCACAGCATGGTCAGTGTGTCCACCCCCATTTCTGAGATCTACGAACAAGAGCGTGATGAAGATGGCTTCCTCTACATGGTTTACGCCTCCCAGGAGACCTTTGGTTGCTAAGCTGGCCACTTGACCTTTGAGGGAGGGATAGCAGAGGGAGGGAAAGACATCGACAAGAAGCAGGCTCACCCAAACGTACCCGATCTTTCTCTCTCCATCATCACTGCTCCTCCCTTGCTGGTATGAAATGAAATAAAACCGTTGATTCTTGTCTATCTGACACTACAGTGCAAACCACAGCGCTACTGTAAACACTATTCTGACCCATTTTAAACGTAGTTGTTTTCCTTTATAAGCTCAGCGTAGGTATTACACTGTTTATACTTTGTATTTGGGCCTAGAAGCTTTTTTCCCCTTGCGTTTTATTTTTAGGCCGTTATGTCGGATAATTAGTAACACATATTGCTGTAAATAGGTGAGAGTGTGTTTTTCTTTTTCTTTCTTTTTTTAGGATTAATTTGTTTTTTCTGTCTGTTTGCTCGTAGTAATTACCAGACCTTAGTGGTGCTGGTGTAAGATTGTAAAGTCTTACTTCAGAATTAAGTGCTTATTCAAACCAAGTAATTAATCAAGATGCAGCGCAATTCTCATCAAATTTCCTGTTAGACCCATTCTGTGGTTCTCAAAACAAAACTGTAAGGAGACCAATGGCTCCAAAGGTGTAATTATAAATATTATTATTTGAAGTATCAGAGGGTTTCTGAAGCCTTTATGAGCCTGTGAGTTTATTTCTGGGCTCCCGTGTAAAAATAACTCATCATTCACTCATTGTAGAATAAAGATATCGCCTGATGGTAACTGTAGTCAAAAGCTACATTGATCTGTACCGAACACGTGTGAGCCAGAAGAACATCTTTTGGCCTACAGTATTCTGCAGTCAGCCTCACATAATCTTTAGTAGATGCAAATAAAATGCTTTTTTTGCACAACTAAAACATCTAAGAGGACAACTTACTAGAAGTTCAACAGTTATAGCACATAATTAGATTCTCCTTTATACTTTTTTTTCCTCCTGTGTCATCATACGAGCTGTATGCCTTCTGTTAAATCTCAGATGAAAGAATCGTGATGCCCTACTTTGCATGTTTTTTCTCAATCTTTTTTTTATATTGATTTTATGCTATAGATTTAATTATTTCAGCTTTATTTAAAGAAAAACAAACCGAGACTTTTTAGATGTTTTGAAACCAAAAAAACCCTGAAATATGTATGTCTATGTATGTTTGAAATGTTTGAAAAAAAAAAAGTGTGTGTATAAATCATTGTACGAAATGATTATGATGTGTTACGTTTTTAATTTCCAGACATATAAGCACCGATGATATATTGTCCAGTACTTTATGTGAACGTCACAAAGTTCATCTAGGGGAAAAAAAACAAAGAAAAAAACATTGGATATTTCCTTTAGTACACATCTGACAAACCTAGCGGTCACTGACAATTATGAGACATACAGTTACACATGCAAATCATGAATAAAAATCATCCATAAAGAGCAACAAAACTGCTCAGAAGTGCTAAAGACAATTAAAAGAGTTACAATTAAATTGCGTTGCAAATGTTTCTGTGTTTTGAAACAATGAAAGATGCAAAAGTTCAGTCCTTAACAGATGGGCAGTCTATATTTATCTATATATAAATTTGTGTAAGTGTAAAATGCACCTAGTATGTTTCCCCTTGAATTAATCTTTATCGTTATTATTATGAGCATTACGCAGTTCATACCCAGTGTTGGGGGTAACGCATTACTTTTAAATTTACAACACAATATCTGTTACGTTTTCAGATATGTAACAAGTCTCATTTATTGAAGTCCTCCTGTCCGCATTTTGAGAGAAATCGTGAACTCATTTGTGTTTCATTTTTTGTTTTTATTGTTGAAGAGTGCTGAACTTTCTTGTCTGAGTTGCGCCCTCTACTGTACAGGTGTGAATTTGCATTTCCTTCAGCCTGAGGCTTATTCATTTCACCTATGGTTTGAAAGGGCCTTTAACTATTTTTGTTATTTTGTTAGCAAAGCAAGCAAGCTCAGCCCAGATGAGAAATGTAACGCAGCACATTACTTTCCATAAAAAGTAACTAAGTAATGCAATTAGTCACTTTTTAGTGAGTAACGCAATATTGTAATGCATTACTTTTAAAAGTAACTGTCACCAACACTGTCTATACCTGAGTGCTTTTCAACAAGGTGTTCCACATTACACAGGAAGCTGTAATGAACACCACTGAATAATGTGCATGTATTTTAAGATAATACTAACCAACAATATATGACATTGCAAAAGGAAAAGTAGCTTTAAATGCTTCAAAATGTGTCACATCTTGTTTCATAATAAATGATAACGAGCTAAATGATTTACACAACTATACACAGAAATATAAACACATGAAGAAAAGTACATGGCTAATTTTGGTCCCATTTTCCATCATGGCCAGTTAAAGTTCCTTTCAGAAGAGTCTATAGCACCCTGTGGCCATTGGGTGGCAGTAATGTCTAGCAGGAGATGAGCAGAGAGTTGGTGAGAGACTGGTGACTCTCTGCTCTCTGTATCATCTCACCATTAGAGAGGATCTCACACGCAGCCAGCTCGTGACAAAGAGCGTTGAGCACCTCCAAAATATGTGCTTTCCCTGCAAATCAGTTATAGAGACGTCGAGCTTTAGACGTATGTGTGGTAATCTTTCAGTTAGATCAATATAGTATAGTGGGGTACAAATTCTGAGACCACAATTTTATACATTATAAATTATCAGCGAAAGAAAAAAAAAACCCTGCATGATTTGAACTGAAGCTATATGTATATATATATATACACACACGTATATATGTATCAGTTAACATTATTTCAAGTAATGAAAAAGTTATGGTTTTAGTTAATAAAATCGAGAATGATCACATTTGAGTTTGATTAGTGACCTAGAAATCTTACATATTTTATTCATTTTACATTATAACTTTTTTGTTTTACACTTTTTTTTAAAATCCTAAAACTTATTTTCATGTTAAAATAATAATAATAAAAAAGAATCCCTGATATTTAAAGTGGTCTCAGTCTTTTGTATCACACTGCCACATTTTCACTGCATACCAGGCCTGGTAAACAATGAAAGTTTTATAAGAGCAAAGCTGGCAAGTTAAAAGTTATTGTGTCTCTTACCATGCTGAGGATCACTGCAGGACTCCAATGTGCTGAGTAAAATCTTTCCTAAAGATCTTCTCGAGACATTCTACAATAAAAAGAAACATTTTTACATCATAACAAATGTTAAAAAAGGTACTTAAAAGGCAAAATACTCACACGTAATTTCACAATGTCACACGTAATTTAATTTTTAATAATAATAGTAATAATAATAATAATATAATTTACGATTATTGCGAAAGTACTGTGAGGGTATTTTACAGGGGAAATTTAATATTTATAATTTTAATATTTAATTTTTTTTTAAGGGTTTTGTTCAAATCCCTTTGACACACCAGCAAACACTTATAAAAAAATGATTTAATTAATACATTTATAAAAGAAATATAGGTAACACTTTATTTTATACAGTAAGGTTCATTAGTTAACAACATTAATTAACATGAACTAATAAGGAACTGCATTTATTAATCTTTGTTAATGTTAATTTCAACATTAGTTAACGTACTGTGAACAAACAATGAACAACTGTATTTTCAGTAACTAACATTAACGAAGATCAGTAAATACAGTAACAAATGTATTGCTCACGGTTAGTTCATGTTAGTTAATATAATAACTAACTGTATCCAATCACACCAACTGAAAATATTAATTGCACAAAATCCTCACTCATATGGGAACTACAATATACAAGCGTGATATTCATATGTTGGTGTTGCTGATATCGTAAAATATTATTTTAGGATCGTCAGCATATCGGGTGTGCTGGATTAAAACCCATCTATTGTATGTGCTGGTAAACATTTCCAGCAGCACGAGTGGGCTGATGAGTCTGAAATCCCTCCAGATTCGCTCCCTAGAGATTCCATTTGACTGACCAGCTCTCGCAGCTGCTGCAGAAGCTGTAGCACATCCATCAGTTTCTCCTCCACCAGAGACAAACGCACCCGCTCCGTCTCCAGCATCTGCAGCTCCAGGTGGAGCAGCTCCGTCTCCTCAGCCTTCTGCTGTAGCTCCTGGACCAGGGCGTCCCTCATCTGCAGACACACGACACTTACCATTGACCTTGCGCATATTTAAACACTAACGCTCCAACACACAATGAATTTCATCTTAGGAGAATCCTTGCCAGATGTGCCGATAGCCCATAATTCAGCCGAGACACATAATTTCTCAGACAGAAATAGTTCAGATATGCTTGTTTTTGGCCTGTCTGACCACATGTCAAAAATCCACATCTGCTGCCTGCGCTCACGTTAATGCTCGCCCCAAACTGGTTATGCTCAGAATGTTCCAGGAGATTTTTCCATGAATATGTGTGGGGCCTTTTTAAAAACACTAGCAACATAGTTCACGTCTGGTGCATCGCAGCCGAGGTGTGTCTAACAGCTCAATGTACATGTAATTGTGTAAGGCCTGGAGGTTTATTCCTGCGGTCCTCTTAGGAAGGGACAGTGATTGGCTGCTCACATTGACTCACACGCGGCCACTTGCTTGGGTGGGAGAGCGAGAGCTGTGGCTTTTCTTTGAAGCCCGTCGTTCTCATAACAACTGCTCGGTGGGCAAGTGCCTTGTAATCTAATTTTACACTCCTGCACCCGAAAGCAACCATGAATGTAAAAGTAAAACAGAACAGAAAGTCCTGGTTGGGTGACGTAAGGGTTTATTTGGATGAACTTGTGCCCCTGCGAATGAAAATGTCTTAAGTATTTGAAATCTCTGATACGGATTTTAACTGATGAGCTTCTATGTGTGTTTAATGTGATTCTGCTCAAACGAATCCCCAAATTTAGTTGTCAATTCCTCTGTTCTTTTACAAAAAAAGTTAGCTGAATGAACACCTTCTTCATTAAAGGTCCAGTAAGAGATTTCTGAGAAATGCTGTTGAACACTGTTGATATTTGAAATCAACCCAAACAAAAACGCGCCCTCCCTCATTGCTCCGCCCCCAAACACGCATCGCAAGAGCGGATGTCTCTTTATCGTAGCTGAAGCGAGGCAAAATAACGTTTTGTCAAAAAATGAAGCGAAGATAACAGGTTTGAAATGATGACAGAATTTCCTTTTCTTGAGTGATTTAACCATTTATCTCACAAGCCGATCATACCTGGTCTGTGTCCATCTCCACCCTCCTGGCCTGATTCTCCTTGAGTTCTAGTTGTTTGTTGAGTCGCGTGACCCTCTCCAGCAGCTCTAGCACAGCCGTCTGACTTTCCTCCGTGCGAGAGTCGCCGAAATGAGACAACAGCTTCTTCACCGCTTTCTCGTCACACCTGAAAGCACACAAAACAATTGAAGAACCTAAACAAGTAGGTCAGAATGTTTCCCCATTTATTCATTCCTGACATGTTTGGATCTCATTTGATTTTGAAAGTGAATCGAATAAGTGTAGACAGCAGTACAAGGGCACTTGTGAATGATATAGTAGGGGTGGACAGGTGTACCTGTCTCCACAGCAGGACAGCCTGGTGAGGATTCGCTTCACCTCGTCTACTTGTCTCTGCTGCTCTCCGGTCCATCTCTCTTCCTCTTCATCAGACGCCGCCTGACCCTCCACTGAACGGAAAAGCTGCTCCTCCACTAAGTAAACATTAGAGTTTCACTTGCATGAAATATCTTATTGCACTTGAAGCAAGGTGTCAAAATAAAAAAATGGTTTTGTTGGTTTCATCTAAAAGTAAATATCCTTTTTACTTGAATACAACCAGTTCATTTAGATTTAACAACATGAAGGTCTATACACTACCATGAAAAGATAAGATTATTTAATTCTTTAATAGGCCCCGATCACACTGAACACGCTTTTGAATGAATTGTTTTCTATGGCAGTGAGTGTTCTGGAGCGCACGGAGCACCTGAAGAAAAAACATCAACTCTGAGCAGAAAAGCGCCTGACGTCACTCGCATTTTTTTGTCCAATCAAATGAATGGAGAGACGGCTGTCCGTCGTGCCGACGAATGTTCACAGTTCTTTGGACGCTGCAAAGATGGAGCGCTTTGCTTGTAACGTACATTTTTTAAGTTTCTACTAATATGACAGTTTAACAGCAAACCAAAGAGCGCTTGCGCTACACTGATGGGACAGCTGATTCAGTGGTTACCTAGTGGACTGCTCTTTTTTCCTAAAATCAACAAAAAAGGATAGTTTCAGACCGGAAAAATGTGTTCAGTGTGATCGGGGCCTAAGAAGTCTCTTATGCTCACTAATGCTGCATTTATTAGATCAGAAATACAGTAATATTGTGAAATATAATTACAATTTAAAATAAACGTGTTTTATTGTAATATATTTTCAAATGTAATTTATTCCTGTGATGGCAAAGTTGAATTTGAGATATTTCATATATCAAAGTTGAATTAAACTTTCAGAAATCAGTTTAATATGCTGATTTGTCGCTCAAAAAACGTTTCTTATTATCATCAATGTTGAAAACATTTTTGTGGAAAATGTGACACATTTGGTCATGATGACCATTCTTTGATGAATAAAAAGTGCAAAAGAACAGAATTTCTTTAAAACTGAAATCTTTTGTAACGTTATAAATGATTATTTTCATCAATTTAATGCATCCTTGTTAACTAATTGTATTAATTCCTTTAAAAAATGGTTGACATCAGACTTTTGAACATTGGTTAACCTTTTATTGTTTTAGTTTATAGACAAGTATCAGTAATCAGTATCAGTCTCAAAAAGGGCTCAGTAATGTGAGTATTTGTCTTACTGGTGTCGGACACAGTCTCTGCACGTCCCGTCGGTGAGCGTCGATCCTGCTCCGTGTCTAGACAACAGCGTGGCGCAGTCTGACTGGCCCCATTATACCGTCTGTCCGGTTTATTGATGAATGGAACGGATGTTTTGGACACTTCAGATCTGTGAAGAATAAAATAACCGGTCGGAGTAGATCAGATCATAAAAGGTTGTTCCAGGTTCAGAACAACATAGTAATGTACAGTAATGCTAGCAAATAAACAGCAATTAGTTGAATTAAATATGCATTATAAACGTTTGATGATATAGAGCACTAAACTTCATTCCCACATTTTTATTTAACAAAGAAGTCAAGTAAAATTGATCAATGCAATTCTCATCCTCAACCACTGTATTACTTTCACCGGCTCTTAAGAGGAGTTGTGAGCAGTGATGGTGGTTGTGGGTAATTGTAACCAGGCTTGGTGACGTTAGATCCATCAAAGTGAAAAAAACCCCCATCAAATATCATGAAAACTATATGTAACTAGACCATAACAAAAACACAGTATGCATTTATGATGAACGTTAAACACGTCTAACGTACAACCCATATCAGAAGCTAGGTTTTAAAAGTACATATTTGACTTTAAAATAAACATATTTTGAGCATCTTTACTTTCGTCAGACAGCTGTAAGTGAAAGCAATCGATTATGTTTCTGTCATTTCAACATAACCGTTCTTCGGAGCTTTGCGACAGCAGAAATGCAATATGGGGCTTTCAAGAATCAAAGAATAAATGTTTCCAGATGACAATGTCTTGCCTGCAGAAGAGAAAAAAAAGTAAAAGGCTGCAGAAATCCATTTGCTCCAGCATGAATCCCAGAGAGTGAAAAAAGGAAAAGAATTTCAAGCCGGGTGCACTCATGCATATATCCTGCTGCCATGAGGAACCCTTCAGCGCAGAGCGGCCATAAATATAGCCCGTATGAGCCCACAGAATCATCCCTCGGTACACTATGCTTTCGCACAGTTTAAGGTCAATATTTGGAATCCACAGTGTCAGATGAGGGGGGTGAAGCGTGCTTGAAAAGGGCGGTGGGTCAGTTAAAGGTGGGTTTCAGGGCTCTCTGATGACCTACAGCTGCCGAAGGAGAGTACCAGGGAGACCCTAAACAGGCCTGTCAGGGTTGCTATAGGAACCCATTGAGATAAGTATGGTATTATGGTCTAGGCACGATGATAAAGAGATGCACACTGTAACTAACTGGAGTTTAACTGATAAGAATGTTGAAGTTTGTGTTGGAATAATGTTTACCATACTGAAAAAAAGTCACTTTCTAAGAACAGGTTACACATTTTTTATTAAAAAAAACAACAACAAAAAAAAAAAAAACTGGGACTAAATGCAGTTTAAACTGATTTACTGATTTTTGTTTTCACCAAGCATGCATTAAAAGTGAAAAGTGACATTAGACTTTTACACAGTTTTCGACTTCATACAAATGCTATGATTTTGAACTTTTTATTAAAGAATCCAGAAATATTAAGCAGAATAACTGTTTCCAACATTGATAATAATAATAAAAAATGTTTTTATGGACCAAATCAGCATATTAGAATTACAACAGAAAACAATTATTCTAACTGTAACAATGTTTCGCAATATTACTCTCATTTCAAAACCCCTTTACAGTATTTTTCATCAAATAAATGCAGCCTTGCTGAGCATAACGTCTCTCAAAAACATAAAAATATTACCGACCCCATATTGTTATTTTCTAACAAAAACATATGAAATGATCTTCAAAATAAAACTATATATAGTTTTTGAAGTGCCAAAACAGATAACTCTGTGCCTCTGAAAAGACAATATTGTATGCCACATCTGCTCAATGTCAACATTACTCTTGTAGAAGAGATTAGAATTGTGTATATGACTACTGCTGACAGGATCTGCTAACTGTCAAACTATTTATGACTGAGAATAGCAAATGAAGATGAGCTACTGCAAAAACTCAGTAATGCACCGTCTGTAGAAATGGATGGTGGAGCACACATTGAGAGCAGTTAAAGGAGCTCTCTAGACACCTGAATCCACTCCAGACTCTTGGAAAGAGTCTCAATATTAGATCCAGTCATCTTGGCCTCTTCAAACACAGACTATGAAACAAGTCTGGTTAGAAACAAAGTAGAACAGAACAGTTGCATAAGAGGTTATGAAAACGCAATCAAAATGAAAATTCAAGGGTGGAGAAAAGAACTTTCTTCTTAACAGAATCAATTTTACAATCAATTTATATGGTCGTCATTTAGTACATTACTGTTCAAAAGTTTGGGGTCAGCAGTTGAGTATCAACTACAACATGACTATGTGCGCTAACCTCCAGGCTACAGATCTTACAAAAAGAGAATATTAATTCGCAGTAAATAACATCTCATGCACACTAGATGCTGAAACGCTAAAACATACTAGTTTTTTCCCCTAGCAGTCACAGAGAGAGCGAGAGCAGGGCATACGTCTGGAAAAGACAAACACAAAGCCCAAATATGACAGAACCTCCATCTGGCATACTTCAGCTCTCCCAGTCGTTAATTCCATCGCCACAGTCTTCCAAACATTCGCCTTATACAAAGCAAATGTATTATTAAGAGAACACTGACAGAAGACACAAGAATGAATCTGCATTTGTGAGATTTTGATGCAGTATCATTTGAATTTAAACCGAAAGCAGTTTCACGCTCAACATTTATTGGAAACTAAAGAGAAACTAAAGAGCATCTTGATTTTCTTTCAGTGGAAAAGCAGAGGTGGATTGGACATTTCCTGAACAGTCTGGACTGGCTGTACTAGCATCTGCCTTTCTGAATCACTTATATGAGTTGCCTGAGGCACTGATAAGAGTCTGCAGAGAACTTTACAAGGCACATACTGAACAACAAACCTTTCTTCTTTGAGACGCAAAGAATAAAATACTACCTGTACGTGTTTAAAGAGGAACTCATCGTACTTTCAGCATTGAGTTCGAGCAAGCTTTCTTACTCTTCTTTTTTTTTTCAATAAAAAAATTTAGGGCAAGTTACAAAACCAAGACAGAACTGTGGCAAAGTCTGTATCTCATTAGTCTGTGTATCACTTTTGGCTGCCCGTCTCATCTCTTGTTTTGAACAGTTCTTAGGACTCTATTTTGGTGGTCAAGCTGCTAACAATAGGTTTCTATCTTGTGACTATATTTACACTGGACGGGAGTGATGTACTAACATGGGAGAGCCCAGCTGTTTGTGGTTTAGACGTGCACTTCCTGTGTTTATTACGGCAGGATCTGAACTTCCAGACCCCTCTTGCACCCGGTTTACTTGAGAAGTATTTCAACGGAATGAAGACTCATTTTGAAGGACAAGGCGATCATATATGGTAAACACCCACATAAATAACAAGATTAGGTCTGCTGAGGTCCTTGATGAATGCTTGATAAAGCAATCGATTTATGTTGAGACTATGAAACAGATGTCCACAATTAAGAGTAGACCCATGGTAACACGATACCTGGTTAAGTAAAACTAGAGAGGCTGAGTCAAACTGGCAGACATGGAACATGTGTGGATGCACAGACGCCGTTAATCTTAGACTACGGTCTGAGACGCGGGAAATCACCTGATCTTGCTGGGGGGTGCTGTCTGGAACCGTCTGGCGATTCCAAACGGAACCAGACGGTAATTAATTGAGTCAGGAAATTTTGTTATTATGAGGGCAGTCCCAGTAAACACAGCTTTAAAGGAGGTTCGCCAAGTGTTTACGCGTCTTAACAAGCCATAAACATGAAATGAACACATTGGGGAAGAATCCAAATGGACTTTAACAATTCCATTTCAGAAGTGAAAGTGTTTTCAGACAGAACTGGTCAATTACTTGCAAGTTGTTGTCTATTACTGATTGCAAATTCCATGATAAAAATTGAACTTTTACTTATTGTAATCTAAAAACATGTTTTAGTAAATCTAATCAGACTACTCTTTGATTAGGCTACTTTTAACCAGACTAGTTTATCACATTGATTTGAATAGATAATCTTGTCCCATAATGATATAAAAATGAAAAGAAAAATTCCATTCAGGGAGAATTCAGGTAAATATGTTAGGTCATTTAGGCTGAAACAAATCCCTGTATTACATGTAAATAGACTGTTGAGAAAACAACAAATCCAGTGGTCAAATGCTGTGTCTCCGCTCAATTTTCAGTGTAAGTAGCCACTTGACGAGTGTCTGATCTGGGTGTGTGCAATTCCACAAATCTTAAGACTTTCCGATTGGCCTTTATTAGAAAGGAAAACTTAAAAGAAGAATTAGGGAGATTTAATATATTATGAATCCTGCAATAAATAATGAATTATGTAGGGTTAGGGTAACGTAATCCTGCAATCAATAAAAAAGTAACTGTAACTTGATTGAGTATTTTAAAATGTAATCTAATTACAAGCACTATATAGATGTAATACAATCTAATTACAAGCTAATTTTTGGAATCTGATTATATAATTCAGATCACATATAATCTGTTACTACCCAGCACTGTTCACAAAGAAGCAGGAGGAGAAAAAGTTCACATTTTAAGGAACATTTTTCCCCCAGCTTAGCAAGGTGGGCAGTTTATTAGTGCTGAGGTCTGCAGAGCAAGAGTATCAGCTGGCCGAGAGTGGGAGTAGAAAGGGAAATGTTCGTAGCTGTGTTTGAAAAAGAAAAAAAAAATCAAGGTCTTGGGAGTTTTTCATTCTCAAAGTGCTTCGAAAATACTGGACCGAAAAACCCTGCCGTATAAAGACCTCCTAAAGACAACATTTTTATGAGGCTTCATTTTGTTGACATTTCTTTACCTTCTTCAGTCATAATACAGGGAATTTTCAAAGGACGGTTCATTCCATCTGTCCAGCCCTGTTATTATGTGTTGAGGTACAACAGGTTACCCGGACACATTTTGCATGAGTCGGCCGCACCACAGCTGAAATAATAGTTCTCTGAATAATAAATGATTATTTTTGAGCGGTTAGACGACCTTACATTTAACATGTCAGTCTCTGTGATGTCAGCAGAGCTCAAAAACAGCACAGACTTGATGATAAATGCAATGCTTTTCACCTGGTGTGAATAGAGAGACATAAAGCACGTCTGAAAGCTGAGCGATAAATAGAGTAAGATGGTGGAAATTCATTCCCACTGAACAAACAACCGAGTGTTTGCCTCTTCTTCCAGATGGCGGCTCTTGTCCCCCTCCCCTCTTTTTGTTCCTCTCGCACCGTCTGTCTCTTTTGTCCTGAGGTCTGCCTCGCTGCGGTTCTCTAGGGGTCTAGGCCGAGGGCTTCGGTCCATCTTGGATTCTGAGGGAGAGAAAACGCCTCCAGGCAGGACGCACACGAATGGTGTGTTTTTAATGGTAATGAACTGAACAGATCAGGTCTGTTCCCACCACCTCCCCCATGAGACCTGGCCTCTATCTAAACCTCTTCCGCTTTCTTTATTAGGGCCAAGAGGGCTTCAGGAAACCTTACGCAATATCTGTGAGATCTACACTTTCTCTCTTTCTGGGTGACTGCAAAGTGTCAAATATGACGGGAAATGGCTCATAATATCACATATCACAATAATTACTTTCAGTTGTACTACTGTTAACATTTGGGGTCAGTATGATTTTTTTAAAAAGAAATTAATACTTACATTCAGATTTTTATTTCAATATGTGCTGTTCTTTTGAACTGGCTACTCTTCAAAAAATCCTGAAAAAAGTATCATGTTTTCCAATCGAAACATATTAAGCAGCAGAACTGTTTTCAACACTCATAATAATAAGAAATGTAACTTTAAAAGTTATTGAGATCATTATCATAATACTTCATAATATTTTTGTGCGGAGAATCTGGAGGACATACAATAATAAATGTACAATAACTCAGCTTTGGTCGGGGCCAAGGTTGTGTAATCACACACCTTAAAGAAAGTAATTTCATGTTAAATCGTGTCTCTAGAAATGCAACATTTCCAATACCATTACTACTGCAAGGAAAGAGAAAATTACTTTAATAGACATTGCTTTCATGTGGATGAAGAGTCAAATATTGTTGATTACTGTCGTGCCAGATGGGGAGGTTAAAGCGGCAGGTGGGGGAACTGAAGTGAGCTATTAAAATGTGTGATTATTACAAGAACTGCATTAAGGTCTGAACAAAAAGAACATGAAAAATAGCCAGTGGACACACCTCTCTCTCCAGATAAAAGGCATGGCTCTCAGTGTGAATGGGTCAGTCCATGACCCGCGGAGCATGACCGGTATCCTCTTCGCCCACCGGCAGCTGCATCAAAAGCTATCCTCCAGCGTTTTTGTTTTCAGAGAGCTGTGTGCCCATTGGACGCACTCTAGAGACTTTTCAACACTTGCCCATGGGGCGTTCTAGCCTCAAAGAAAAAACCCTGCTCTGATCTGCCACAGACCAGCCAGAGCATTCTGCACGTGTCTACGACACAATGAGCGTTTACATCCCCCCCCAGAGCAGCTGAAACATGAGACTCATGACTGCTACAACTACTTTCACTTTTTAAAAGGAAAAGGTAGTCTATGCTAGTTCATTTCATTCAATCCAAATAGTCTTTTGGCACACTTATGCTGAATTCATTCATTAATTAAACGTTTTCAAATCTATAATAAATAATGAAAGTTTACCAACTTATAGTGATCCAAACAGAAAGCCTTCTAACTGGCATTATTGCAAGACTTTGTTAACATCAATTTGGTACCTGGCGAAAAGATGAAAAGTGACTAACTTTTTTGTTATTGAAATGTTGTTCATTGTACAAATATGTATTTGTGCACAATTGTATAAACATTGATTCTGAAAATTGGGGTTTTTGAAAGAAGTCACTTATGCTCACCAAAGCTGCATTTATTTGACCAAAAATATACAGTAAATAATACAGTAAAAAAAACTGTCAAAAATCGTCACAATTAATAATAACTGTTTTCTATTTTAATATACTTAAATGCAATTTATTCCTGTGATGGCAAAGCTGATATTTATCATATATTTATTTATTTATTTTTAGCATCATTACTCATTACTCACATGATCCTTCAGAAAACATTCTAATTGGCTGATTCGGTCAAGAAACATTTCTTAATATGATCAATTTTGAATCAGTTGTTTTGCATACTATTTGATGAATACAAATTTCAGAAGAACAGACTTTATTTGATCAGTTTTGATTAATTTAATTCGGACGTGCTTAATAAAAGTATTAATTTCTATTAAAGACTACATATACATATAAGTATAATACACCATATATATATATATATATATATATACACTACATAACTACATATATATACACTACATAACTACACACACATATATATATATATATATATATATATATATATATGCCTTTGCTATATACATACATACATACATACACACACATACTTGTTGTGAGCAAGTAAGACATGCTGCTGCTGCTGCTGTACAATATAGCATACATCGATTAACCGCAGCAGATCTATACAGATGTGGAGGGTAATGTTAACCAAGTATTTGAAGGTGGAACACGCAAAAGCTCATTGGCCACTGATACAACAGGAACCAATCAACTGAGCCCTATAGAGAATTATGCAAACAGGTTGAGTTAAGGGCCTATTAGCCTGCAACATTAGAGTTTGCATGACAGAATTTATATATATATATATATATATATATATATATATATATATATATATATATATATATATATCAACATAAAGAAATATACAATTAAAACTCCTCAGCAAATATACTTGCTTTAAGACCTCAAGTATTAACTATGGGGGGATGGGTGTTCGTAAACCAGTTCATAAATAAGTAATACGTTTATGTAAAATCACCAAAATATGCACTTTCCCTCTATTATCAAAGAGTGAGACAGAGAGGGAAAGATGGTCTTATTAGCTTTTCCGGATTTCATTTAAGAATGTCATCTGGCCACATCACTGCAGTCCACCAAAAGGCACTATATCTGGCAAAATGACTGCATATAAGTTTCTACCATATTCACTGCTGTGCGAAGACTGTAAATATGGCATTGGGATGTGAGGTCTGTAACTGGTTATAGCTGAATATTAAAACAGCGGCACAGCCCAAGGAATTATTTACACCCAAACTAATAAAGTCTACAAAGAAAGCAATGCTACTGAATAACACACTCTTCGGCAGCATTGCAAGTATTTGGTATTAAACATAAAAACTAACAGGAACGTACTTTAAATATTCTTAAGTAGCATGTCAAGATCTCTAAACTTGGTAAGGGTGGTAGGAACTGTTGCTAGGATACAGACAGGGAGTGTTCATCCATTATTCTGTAGAGCGGGGAAACTGTTTGAAGATAGATGGGAACTTTCAATCTGTTTGGGTCAGGCCTTGCCGAGCTGAATGGAACTCTCCCCAAATGTGTCAGCACCATTGTGATCTGGAATGAATTATTTGGCTTAAGAGCATCAATGGAGGGGCCATAGAAAGGCTTCCTGGTAAAGTTCACTACAGACTTCACATAGATTAGTGCAGTCTGGAGGTATCAACGTGAATGTTTAAAATGTCAATGTGTTTCTGTCAGTGAAACCCACATCTTACCACTGAATTGATGCGATGACCACAGCAAAATTCATGAATGTAATATTTTCGCTCAATTCTGTATCAATGAGCAGGCAAGACTTTTTATTCAAACTCTCTGACTTATTTGTGAAAGAGAAGGACACTATAGTCTTGAAATGATTGCATGTAATATCCCTCAATAACAATAAAAATGTCTCTGTAAATGAGAAGAAAACACTTCTAACTCCAGACTTTCGGTAAATCAACTTATATAAGGATTTCCAGGAATGCTGTCCCAAAATTAGCATGCAAGAAATATGTAAACATTGATGACGTTAAGCTTAACTGCTTCTAAACGTAAATTAAATGGTTGTGCGCTAGGAAAGTTCAATGACAGCCCAAGTATAAAACCCAAACTACGAAATGAGTGGCTTCCAGCAGTAGCTGTGCATAATTTCAGCTAACCAAAATGAGAGCCCATTTGCCACACACGTTGACAACTAAATGAACCCAAACAAAACAAGGTCTGCACTCGAGAAGCAGAACCACATCAAGCCAACCTAAATAACATGTATGTTGGCACACGTTTGCACAATCAGGGCCAGCAAGTTCTGGCGGGAGCCATTTTAACCCAGAGGAATCTCAGTTTACTGTGATTATTTGAAGCAACATTATGTAATGAGACTGTTTACTGCATTCAGACCTGTTAAGGTGACAATAACGCTTCTAGCAGAGCAGTCTCATTACAATCCTGATAAACAAAATACAAACTGTCATTCCCAAAACGAGCTTCATCACAAAACAGCAGTCGAATAAAACAGTGTGATTTTAATGAATCTAGGAGGAGCTCTGAAATTTCTGTAATACTGTTGAACAGCTAAAGTAAACACCCTCACTTGTTAGAAAAGTTGCCAAATTGTCATGTTTTGACAGTCTTATACATTTACATCAGTGAAATCCCCAGAAACAGATGCCAAATTGTGGTAAGTGAAGATAATGTCTTCTTTATGCTTCATGATTGCTGAAGTAAGCTATCCCGATGTAAAAACAGATTACCTCACCGTGACAAACGTCTGTGGGAATATATGATCCCTAGTTAGGCCTACTGCATAAGTGCTGTCAAAACTGCATGAAACAGTAGTTCAGTAAATGAAGTGTGATGCATTTCGCTTGTTTTTGTTCCTTTTGGCACTTCACATAAGTGTTACACTAACCTGTAGTACAGAAGCTCCATCTCTAGCTGCTCCACGTGCCTCTGCAGAACAGGAACATGACTGGCTTTGGTCTCCAGCTCTTTCACTTTCTTGAGGCCACTCAGCACAGCTTGTCTGGCTTCTTCCACCCTCTTCCTCATCTCCACCTGCTCCTTCTTTAGAGTCCTGTTACATTCCTCCAGCATCAGCACGGTCTCGCGTGACACTCGCAGTTCTCGCTCCAGCTTCTGGTTGAAGAACATGGCCTCCTCAATCTGCACATCCCGGGAATTCCGGATGAGCTCAACTTCTCTCAGGAAACTCTGAATGTCCTTCAGGTTCCCAGAAATGTTGGGCTTCTGGGCTGTTCGCCTTTGGTGGGCGATGAAACAGCCGCCCTCTGGTTTATGTTTCGAGTGGCTTTTCCACAGGCCCACCTGTGACACACGGAAGCATGTCAGTAGAATGTGATATGGAAGGCACATATGCAGGGCTGGCTAACTGTGACCCTCGAACCGTTTCCTGCAGAGTTTAGCTCCAACTCTGATCAAACTCACTTGCCTGTAACTTTCTACTAATACGGAAGATCTTGCTTTGCTTGTTCAGGTGTGTTTGATTAAGGTTGGGGCTAAACTTGCTCACCCTTAGAAAAGACCATCAGAGTAGTTTAAATTATACCCAATTGTTGATCAAAAAAAATTCTATTTTTGTAATTATATATTTATATCTAAATTTCTGTTTGTCAGCCTTTAGAGCTCAGCTCGTAATTTAACTTTTTGTTTGTTTAAAAGGTTGTAAAACGCTGTAAGCATTTTTGGTCCCAATTTGTTACTTGTGTAAATGATCTGGTATTTACACAAGTAGCGAATACACTTTTACAACCAAAAAATCACGTCCACCTGATAGTAACGATACAACATTACTTTATTACAACTTTATTACAACTTCATTAGGCTAGCTACAGATTACGGTGTACGGCCACCAAAAGACCCCGAAACTACTTATAGAAATCGGCTTTTAAGTAGACTTTAAGCAGAAAATATTGTTGCTCGGTTTATACATTGGTATGAAGTTGATCACAATGAATGTACCTGTAAGGCCAGTGATCGAGCATCACTGCTCTGAAGAGCCGCGCGCATGTCCTCCACCAACTCCCTGAGACTCGCATTTTCCTCCTCAAGTTTGGCTATCCTGTCCTCGGCCTCCTCAAGTGCCACGATTTCCTCGTAACACTCCCTGGTGCAGGATCCCAGCTGCCTGCAACCTGAAGTGTGTCTATCCACAGTGGGAGAAGAAGGCTCTCCGCTTTCTCGCTTATTACTGGTACCCAACGACAGCAGCTTCTCGCGCCGCCTCAAAGGGCTCCGGAGTCGGATTTGTGTCTCTATATGCTCGCTCTCTTTGCCAACCAACAACCTCCCATTCTCATACTGACACCCAGCTTTCGTACTGAAATAACCGCAGAGTTTTGCGTGAAACTGCCTGAAGCTGAACTCTTTGGGTAGATTATCCAATATCCCCGCGCATTCCTCTAGATCACACTCTTTATTGAGTCCTAAAATCTCGCAAAGAATGTTAAAATCCTCGGCTGGTATTTTCCCATCTCCCTGACAGTCTAGGTGATGAAATATCTCTTGGAGGTATTGATCCAGCCCGGTTGCGAGGACTATAATTTCGTTTTCCACTCCACGGTCTAGTCCGTAATGATACGCCAGAGTGCTCACTATCCATTGTGTCCTGCGCGCGGGTCGGCTGTATGGATCGCATGCGTCCGACTTTTCCATCCTTTTTTTCCCTTACAAGAATTCCATTTATAGAGCCTAAATGGATTAATGGATTCAACAGATCCTCTAAGCACACAAACAGCATACCAAGTTCATGTCATCTGAACACCAGACCGCCCCGCTCTTGTAGTAGAAACGCTTGCGCTGTGCGCGTGGGGGCGTTGCTGTGAAGGGAGCACTGCCCACAAAATCTGAACTGCAGAGGGGGAAAAAAACTTTTGAAAAGTTAACAATATAGACGCATTTCGCGAGTCATTGTAGTGTAGGCGATATTTCATACATATGCACATAAAATCAACCTAGGCCTACATATAATTAAAACAGATTTGAACAACTAAAATCTACGTCGCAACTTAAAATGGGCATATCTACTGAAATATACAAGTTGTAAAATAGATGATAAATGAAAGTTAATCAAAATTGAACTTTTCATGAATACCGTCAAACTATGGCAAGCCGCTTTCACTTTTATTCATTCTCAGGATCAGGGGCGGACTTACCATTAGGCAAAGGTAGGCGTCTGCCTTGGGCCCCGAAAAACAAGGGGCCCCTAAAATGCATTTATATATATATATACTGTATATATATATATATAAATGCATTTTAAGCGTGTAAAGCGCAGTTTAAGCGTGTAAAGCGCAGCCGCGTCGCTTCCTCCTTCTTTTGCAAGCGTTCGGGAGCTCGCGCTTCTTTTGTGTCTGTCGTTGCTATGCATAGTTTTCTTACAATGTTTACACATTGTTTGTGTCTTGTGTGTTATTCTTGCGCCCAAAACCAAAATGTTTCCACACAAACGATTTGAAAGTGGCGGGGCATCTTGAATAATAATTTCACCCTCACACTGATAGCATGACGAGACAACTTCTCACCTCGACGAGAAATCTCGTCACGTTTAAGTCTCGCGAGTAATAATATATATATATATATATATATATATATATATATATATATATATATATATATATATATATGTAGAAAACGCAGGGAGATATGATTTCCGCGATGCAGAAATCGCGGAATGTATTCATAAAAAGGGATTTAATGTGTAAAGCGGAATGTCACGGAATGAATGGCGCAGGCACACGATTTACTACTGGACATTTAATGTCATTTAAACAGCGATTGGTGATTCTCTGACTCTGACCGTCTGAAAAAGAGGAGTTCAGTTTCATCAACATTTTAATACTTTTAAGAGGATCATAAAAATGTTGTTATTTTTATTTAGTACTGTCCTGAACAAGACAAAATGACTGAATTTATTAAAAAAATTGCCGAACTGTCAACTGAACTGTCCTGTCATGACCTGGATGTTTTGTGATAGTTGTTTGTGAGTCATTTTATAATTCACTCTTCACTGCAACTTTTTCTCACAATTAGTTTTTTTCCATCACAATTCTGACTTCTTTTTATCAGAGTTGCGAGATTTAAACTCACAATTCCAAGTTATAAAGTCAGAATTGGGAGATTTAAACTTGCAATACTGACTTTTTTCTTGCAATTGTTAATTAAGTATGTGAGTTTATATCTCATAATTCTGACTTTTCTAAGTATTGTGAGTTTATACCTCATATTTTTGACTTTTCTCAACATTGTAAGTTCATATCTCATAATTCTGACTTTTCTCAATATTGTGAGTTTATATCTCATATTTTTGACTTTTCTCAATATTTTGCGAGATTACATCTCATAATTCTGACTTTATAACTCACAATTTCAACTTTATATCACACAATTCTGAGGGAAAAAGTCAATTCCCCGTTTTGTGTTTGTTCCACACTTCTTAGTATTCTAAAGTATTTAGATTAAGTTACTAAACTTGAGTAATGTAACGAAATACGTTACAAATGACTTTTTAAAGCATGTATTTTGTAATCTGTAGTGAAATACATTTTAAAAGTAACATACCCAGCTCTGACAACGTGTACATGGAAAATCGGGAAAAAAAAAAAAAATGAACACAACTATGGGACACGGCTGTACAGCAGCAAGCGCCACAATAGTAAAAGAAACCTCAAGTTTAAATGTGTGCAATTAGGGCCCCATTCTTGTATTTTGCCTGAGGCCCCCAAATCACTAAATCCGCCCCTGCTCAGGATATGAACTTGTGATATCAACAATTACATTTTCACTAGTCAAAATGTTAATTCTTGATATCAGGAATTAGATTTCCACAAGTAACAACGTTAATTCTTGTAAAAATGTTCATTTCTGATATCTGAAAATGAATTCCTGATATCAATATAATTTCTGATATCTACAACGGCTTTCTTATTTAACTATCACATTCATGATATCAGAAATGAACATTTTTACTAGTAGCAATTTAATTGTTGATATCAAGAATGGACATTTGCACTAGTAACAATGTAATCGTTAACATCAGATATTTGCATTTTACTAGTATATATAATTGTATTCCTGATATGTGAAACTGAAATTTCAACTAGTAAGAAATGAATTCTTGATATCAACAACTGAATTTGAATGGCAGCCTATGGCGAGATTTCACTTGTAAAAATACAATTCTTGATATCAAGAATCAGAGTTTATACTAGTCTAAACTGAATTGTTGATATCAAGAATTAACATTTTAACTAGTCAAAATGTAATTGTTGATATCACAAGTTCATATCCTGAAAACTAATAAAAGTCAAAACGGCTTGCCATAGTCAAACAACCAATAAACAAGAGACAAAAATAGCCTTTACATGTCTACATAAACTTAAATAATGAACTAAAGAGCAAAATAACACAAATATCCACATGTAGCCTAGATAAATACTGTAAAAGTTCAAATATCGTACAGTAGCTCATTACTTTTATTTACCAAAAATCTATTCTACAGCAAAATTAATGTTACACTTAAATGTATTGTCCAGTTAAAATGAACATATTTTCACCACATATTGCAAGCATATTAACTAACCAATGGTAAGAACTTTGGAATTTGCCTTATTAGTCGAATATACCCTTATAGTTTTACCTACACAGAGTTTTACTGTTCCTTAACTTTTCATTGGCTGCAAGGGAATTGTTTTATATGGTACAGCAGAAAAAAAAAAACCATATCCTTTCAACCCTCGAGTAAGTAAAAGCTTTGAAGTGCCGGTGGAGTCGAATGTCGACTGGCCACCGTGTAACTGCTGTTGACTGTAGTTAGTTACTGTTCCGTGAGCCGCTTGTCATTTCCTATTTACCAGCGCGCGCGCTTCATTATGTTCACGCGACTCTGGTTGTCAAGGCGACGCAAAGCATTTCATATAACAAGAGCCAACGATTCAAAGTTCTCCAATGCTCATGCGCAAGCAGGAAAACTGCTGTCGGTTAAGGTAAGTTTTGTTGAACTTTATAAGTAATCGTGCTTACTGAGCAAAAAATGAATGAGTAAAATGATACAATTTAAATTGTATCATCGTTTTCTTTTAGTGCTGTGGTTCTGGCGTCTGAAAGCATTACTGTACAACAGTACCATCACAGTATTTGTTGTTAAAATCTACTAATCCAAGACTAACATTTCAAGATCACAATGAAATGCACTGACTTAGCATCACGTGACATGAAGAGAAGTGATGAAGCCTGTGGACGAGGTGCTGACAGAAGTGAAGGTCCATACACTGAGATGCCAGAATCCATAACAACATCCACAACAGACTCCAGCTACAGCGTCACCTGTACAGTCAGCATTGCATTAGCTATCTTTAAAGGTATGGGGGTTATATCGTTTTAATCAAGTGATTCATGCATTTTGATGATAAAATCATTTTTTCCATGAATGTCATGCTTAAATAGTAATTTATAATAGCATGAATTCTGTATTTTCTGATCTCTTAGAGCGTGAAGAGTATTTTACAAATTATGAGGAAAGCAAAAAATGGCCAAAGCAAGACCCATCCAGTGAGGTATTGGAGGCCCCCAGAGCTGAGGGCTATTATTGCATTGAGTACAACCTGCTGCCCGATGAGCCTGAGCCAACCAGAGTGGATCTAGTGATGTTTGGAGCGGCGGCTAAACTCTACATGGCAAACAAGACTAAGGTTAGAATTGATTAGGGGTTAATACTAAGCAGGAGCTCAATTATTTATATGTAGAATAATACTAACTACTACTTTGACCTGATAACCAAACAGTTGTTGTTGTCAATCTATGTTAATATATTATGCACACGGTTTTGCATCACTGACCCATAGAAAGCTGGGCTAGAGTTTCAGTTAATTGCCTGTGCGGACTTCTATTGTGCAGCTCGCTGTGTAGAGCGAACACTGTTTGTCTGCCACTTAGAAAGAATCATTTGCTCATTTGAGAATCTTTGCACGTGTGATCCGTTTATCATATTTCATTTCTGTGACATTATTTGTTATACATACAGTACAACAATGAGGAGCTTGTGGTTGGTAAAATTTTATGTTCGGCAATTTATTTGATTAAAAATACAGTAAAAGTATGAAAAGAAATTTGAACTGTTTTCTATTTTAATATATTTAAAAATGTAATTTATAAAATGAATCGGGAACACTTTACAATAAGGTTCATTAGTTAACAACTAATAATGAACTGCACTTCTACAGCATTTATTAATCTTTGTTAATGTTCATTTCAACATTTACTAATACATTATTAAAATCTTGTTAACATTAGTTAAGGCACTGTGAACTAACATGAACAAACAACGAACAACTGTATTTCATTAACTAACATTAACGAAGATTAGTAAATACAGTAACAAATGTATTGCTCACGGTTAGTTCATGTTAGTTAATACATTAACTAATGAACCTTATTGTAAAGTGTTACCAATTAATCTTTGTAATATGCAGATTTGCTGCTCAAGAAACATTTCTTCTTATCAATGTTGAAAAGTTTTGCTGTTTAATATTTTTTTGTGGAATGTAACCGTAGTATTTGTAATTGCAGTAGTAGTAATAACCGTAGTAATTGTTTTTCTAGATTCTTTGATGAATAGAAAGTTGAAAAGAACAGCATTGATTTGAAATAGAAATTTCTTTCAATATTACAAGTTTAAATATACAATTAATAAAATGTTTCCTTTCTGAATAAAACTGTACAATTCACTGACCCCAAACTGTTTAACGGCAATGCAATTCTATTTTTGTATTTTTAAAATAGAATAAATCTTCAGATAATCATGAAATCTTGTGTTCTGACAAGGTGCTGAAGCCTTGGCGAGAAGGAAACCAGCTGTGGGTGAGTTGGGCTCAGACTCTTAAAGTCAACGTGACAAGAGAGCTCCTAATTAAAATGGCCTCCCATAACGTAACAGTTAGAATATGGGACAGCAAAGAGAAGATATCCTTCAAAGCCAGGAATGACAAACCCAAAGGCTTTAGACTACCACAGGAGAGGTCTGGAGAGGATCCGGATCAAATGGGTATGATCTACCACCGTGTTTTTGAGTGTGCTTTCAATGAGGTTTTCCTTTGCTGTAACTTTCACAGGTCTGAACACCTCTAATATACGGCAAGCTCTATTCTTTGACATCGCAGAGCATAATGACCTTATGAAGTGAAATGTGACTATGATAAACAAAGAAATAAAATAATATTTGTCTTAGCCAGTTAATTCAGGTGGGAGCCACAATGTTTTAACTGATTTAAAGACAGGAATTTACATCACAGTAGGCAGAAACATGATCTCATGTGTGAAATTCACAATGACAGGTGTTACCCCGTCCTGATCTGCTCGTTTACATCCTCACATCTTATACTATGTATCATAAAGCACAATAAAACATGCAGCATTTATAGTGATCATTCTTGGAAAAAATCTTCAGTTGCAACATCACTAAATGTCTTCAAAGGTGGCATCCAGAAGATGGTTTATAAGATGAGAGCTATCTATGAGAAGGAGAACCGGAGAACAAGGACGTCTATGAAACACAGCAAAAATCCAGTGTCAGCTGACTATAGGAAGCATTTGGAGCTTCGCTGTGACACAGGTATGACATAAGGCTAATGTTTATACTGTATGCTAATAAAAGACTTACTATGATCATGATTATTATGTTTTACAACAATATGGTTTGATTTTGTATGAAGTCATATTAATGCCAAAGCAATAAGGGAAAAGTATACTGATAGGGTTTGGTAAGACTTTTTTGTTTGTTTGTTTTCTCAAAGAAATCTCTTATGCTCACCAAGGCTGCACTTAATTTATCACAAATACAGTTACAATAACTCTTTTCTATTCGAATATACTTTAAAATGTCATTTATTCCTGTGATGGCAAATACTTTTCAGCAGCCTTTACTCCAGTCACCATTTCTTATTATAACTTTTGAAATTGTGCTGTATTATATTTTTGTGCAAACCATGCTACATTTTTTTTCTTCAGGATTCTTTGATGAATAAAAAAAAGTTTAAAAGGACAACATTAATTTTAAATATTAATCTTTTGTAACAATATAAAAGACTTCAGTGTAATTTTTGATCAATTTAAAGGATTAGTTCACTTTAAAATGAAAATTACCCCAAGATTTACTCACCCTCAAGCCATAGGTGTATATGACTTCCTTCTTTCTGATGAACACAATGAATAAATACTTAATAATAGTTAAATTAATAAATATCCTGACATGTCCAAGCTTTGTAATGGCAGTGAGTTTGAAGCTCAAGAACTTTAAAATGAAATTTACTCCAAGGTTCACACACCCTCAAGCCTTCTTAGGTGCATTTGACTTTCTTCTTTCTGATGAACACAATCAGAGTTATATTAATAAATATCCTGACGTGTCCAAACTTTATAATGGCAGTGTACGGGACCAACGAGTATGAAGCTCAAGAAAGTGCATCCATCCATCATAAACATACTCCACACTGCTCCAGGCGGTTAATGAAAGCCTTCTGAAGTGAAGTGATGCATTTGTGCAAGAAAAATATCCATATTTAACAAGTTAATAAAGTAAAATATCTAGCTTCCACCAGACCACCTTCTATATTCAACTTTGGAAGATTTTTTTGTAAGTTTAATACAGAAGGTGTAAGACGTAGCGTAAGCATTTTGAACTGCGAGAGGCATTACACTTTCTTCATAAGCTGAACACGGAACGCAGTCTGGCAGAAGTTTACTTTATAACTTGTTAAATATGGATATTTTTCTTACACAAAAGCATTGCTTCACTTCAGAAGGCCTTTATTAACCGCCTGGAGCAGTGTGGAGTATGTTTATGATGGATGGATGCACTTTCTTCAGCTTCATACTCGTTGGCCTGGTTCACTGCCATCATAAAGTTTGGACACGTCAGGATATTTATGAATGTAACTCTGTGTTCATCAGAAAGAAGAAAGTCATACACACCTTGGATGGCTTGAAGGTGAGTAAATCTTGGAGTAACTTTCATTTTAAAGTGATCTAATTAATTTAATGCATCCTCACTGAAAAAAAGTAGTAATTTCTTTCAAACAAACAAACAAAAAAAAAAAACAAACTTACTAAGCCTAAAATTTTAAATGGTAGCGTAAATATACAATTTTAAGGAACTTATTAATGCTTGTGATTGCTTATTTAATAGCTTGATTCATTTATAATCACACACTCTAAACATGCTGGGTTGTTTCAGCCCATATATGGGTCAAATGGACAAACCTAACCATTGGGTTTAAACATTTTTTTAAAATGTGTATAAAACTAATGTGGTTTTGTCCATATTTGACACAAACATAGGTTGAAACAGCATTTTTAGAGTGCACAAATTGCCTCATCACAGTTGTCAGTGGTCATTTTACTTCTCACTTTCTTTTAGCTCTTATTAAGAGTGGCTTAACAAAAGAAAAGAGCCAAATAGCTCCCACTAAGAAGACAGTCTTCCAGAAACCCATCCAGGAGATGGCAGAACTAATGGAGGCGACACAGGAAAAGGAGGCCGCCTCACTGGAACTGAGTTTCACTCCTCTTCTTGCAGGTAGTTTCTTCTTAGCATCCTCTGAAAAGTTTATAAGGTTCATGTATGTTTGTTGAACATGCAGTGATCCGTGTTCTTGTATAGCATTACCATTGGACACAAGAGTAGGATACTTGCATTAAAATCCGTAAGGTGGTTTTAGGATCAAGTAGCCAACAGCGGTTGTATTCTCCCACTCATATGGCTCTCATACACAAGTTTCCTGTAAGTGAATGCTATGTTTATACAATACATCATGAACACGACTTTAGAGAGGGAGCTAGCCATTTAGGGGCTGTTTCTCTTATGCTTGAGCACTGTGGGGTGGATCTGTGGAAGGGGGCTTCCCTGCAGGGTCCGTGCTACTTAGCCTCTAATTGGCTGTGGAATGGCACCAGCCAAAGCCGACAGACTGCTTCTTTAGCTTTTGATGTGTCTCATCCAGACCCCCAGCAGGAGCTCCTGATGAAAGCCTTCACTTGGGAAATATTTTAGCCTTGTTCCCATAAAGCCGAGCCAGACAAATCACATGTAGCTCCTTTCATTGCGGGGTTGGATTTTACAGGATTTTTCCAATCCTGTCATTATTTTGCCAATCTTCTATCCATTAAAGACAGAATTCTCATATGCATTTTATTAGAATTACAGCTATGTAGAAAGATATGGTAGTGAAGGACATCCCCGTAGAGAAACTATAACATATAAATAAACTATCGTTCGGATATTAAGCTTTGTTTTTCTTGTAAGAAATCAATACCTCAGCAAGGATGCATTAAACTGATCAAATCTAACATTAAATACACTTATGATGTTATAAAAGAGTTGGTTTCCACAAAAATATCAAGCAGCGCAACTGTTTTTTTTTAACTGTTTCTTGAGCACCAAATCAGTATAGACTGGTTTCTGAAGGATCATGTGACACCAAAGACTGGAGCAATGATGCTGAAAATGCACATTTTCATCACAGGAATAAAGTATATTTTAGATATTACAAATATATTTAAGAAGAAATAAAATATTTCACAATATTATTGTTTTTTACTGTAATTTTTAATCAAATGAATGCAGCCTTGGTGAGCATAAGTGACTTCTTTCTAAAACCTTTAAAAGGTAAATGCAATTTATTTTTTAAACATTAGCTACCTGACTGGCATGTTCTGTGTCTTCATGTTAGGGAGTATGATGCTCATTGACTGCCTGGGATTCTGTTCCGGAGACGTGAAAGAGGGATTCTGGAATATCACTCTGGATCAGCCGCTTATATCTGAGCAGCTAAAGGCTGAACTCAATCCACTAGTGATCACAATTGAATCCGCTTCTTCTTTGCCATCATCTCCCATTCCTTTCCATGTCCTTAACGTATGCCATTTCAGATATTATTAGTTGCATTATTCAACATTAATAGAGCACATTAAACCCAGGAATAATCATATTCATCTTTCAATAGGAAAAATATCTTCCTGTCTACTGCCAGTACAAGTTCCACAACATGCCTGTTTACAGAACCCATGGCCATGATCACAACGCTAATATCTACTTCAAGGATGTGAATGTGATTTTTACCGGTCCAAGCCCTGGAAAGCTGTTTGAGTTTCTTAGAGGTCCACCTATGGAGATTGAAGTCCATGATCGGGATAGAAAAAAAGAAATACCCTCCAGCAAACCCGCTGTATTTGGGACTGACCCCAATGATGCCAAACTAGCAAATGGACTATGGACTACTCATAACGCCTTAATGGCAGATGCTGAACAGCATGATCCATATGGGATAGTGAAAGTAGATCTTTCAGATCTTCTCCGAGGATGCCGATATTTGAACATGACATTACCTATTAGGCGTTCTGCTTCTGAGAAAAATGAACAGAGAAGTTCTTTTAAGATTTCTTCAGATATCACAATGCCAGCAGGTCATTATATTGAAGCTGATGCCCAACTGAAAGTACAGGTGCAGATAGCTTACCCCCTCCATCCTGAAGAGGGCAATAATGAAGTAGATTGTCCTTTTGGTCGCATCATTTATGTCTTTAAGTTTAACAATACTCACATCTTAGCTAAACTGACATCTGAAATTCTACAAATTAATGGAGATGCCTTCCAACTAAATCATTACCCAGAGGAAACAATTCAAAGGGTCCTATCAGGTCATACAATAAGTGCCAAAGTAAGAGAGAACAAAAGGCTGAATGTTCTCACTGGATTTCATATGATGGATAAGGCTCTACACCTTTTTGTTCTGGAAGGATTGAAGGATCAAGCAGTCAAAAGACTGTGGACTACAGTGCCTATGAAGTAAGAAAATCATCTTTTAAAATGCTCCCACATGTGCACAACATTCACCAATATGCGGCAAAGCAAAAATTCCTGAAGATCATACAGACCGATCTGATCTTTTCCAGGTTGGATGGAGATGAGAAGGAACAGGTGACTGCGCTGTACAACTCAAAATTGAGTTTCTCAGAGCGACTGTATGACATGCTTGACATGGGTCTGAGTCCGATTTGCCTTCTGAAGCCACTTGAGACCATTATGAAGGTGCCTCTGGTGTTTATCAGGAATACGGTTCCTCACGCCTGTCTTGAAGCCATGAAACGGTATAATTGCAATTACACCCAAAGAACAGATCTTCTTTGCCTTACAGGTTTCAGAATCCTTTTTTTCTTGGTTTTATAAGTTGGATAAAAAAAAAAACAGTAATTGGATTAGTAGGGTATTGTGGTTTGACAACAATTTCAGCATCCAAGTACTATGTTTAATTGGATGCAATATACTTCACAAAAAGAGCATTTGGTGTGGCATTTGCTAAACCTAGAGAAGCAAATGTTGTGAAATACAGAGATATATTGTAAGAAAGTTTTAACGTTTGCAACTAACCTTTTAGTATAAGCTACATCTGCCGAGCCAAGAAGCTTCAAGAGGTAGTGCGCCTCAAACTGTTCCCTTCGGCTGACATGGTTCTCAGTTTAAGCAAGGAGTTTGGATCAGATCTCGGGATAGGAGAGCTATCGATGGCGACAGAGTCCCAGGAATCTCAGGATATACCTGATCATCGTAACATTAGAAAGAGAACTCGCACACCTCTAGACAACTCTAACACAGAATATTTCCAATGGAAACAGAATGAGGGCAATAATGTGAAAGACTTCCTTCAGGTAATAAAATTACTGATATGTTTAACAAAAAATGTTTACAATCTCAAAGTCAGCAATTGATTAAATGCATTTGTTTTTCAGGCAAATATCGAAGCTGTCCACAGGACAAGTAGTGACTTACGAAAGTCAAAGCCTAATGTGCTTTTGCATAATGTAACTGACGGTCAGACCGTCCATTACCACAATGTTCAAACAATGAACTCTCCAACTCCGGGTGGAGAAATACTCAACAGAAAACTAAAGGTTGGCATCAATTTCCATGACTACTTCTAAGCCTTTATTTAGCAATGCCAAACTAAGTAAAATGTGGCTCTTTTTTCTCTTTCTAGGACTCCACTTTCATTCGCTTCTCTTACCCAGGGTTTAGGAGCAGTATTGAATCTAATCAGCACTCAAAGCGCCCAGACGATGCTCGGATAGAGGAACTGAGAATGGTGCTGTCGGGGTCATACCATACCACCGTTACCCCCATCTGTGTCATGTTTCTGTCTCAGTGCAATGTCAACTTTACGAGCATTCCTAAGAGCTTAAGCAAGAAGATAGAGTTTTACTGATGTTTACCTACCTTGCCCACCTCTTTACAGATCCCCAGAGCTTAAAACAGTATTTAGTTGCAAGTACGGTGACTTGCTGATTGACTCATGGGATACAACACGTTATCTAGAAGCATGCGGTTGGCTAAAATTGATTTATCTGCCTTTTAATATATTGCCTTTAACTTATTGTTCCCTGCTGAATATGAGCATAGCACCCAAAAATGTGAACCCTACAGATGACAGATTTATGTTATCATTAGCAGCCCCCCCCCCCCCCCCCAAAAAAAAAAAAAAAAAACACAAAAAACCCCCAAAAACATTAATTTGTTATGCCTGTTGGTTTACAGCCTTGGAGAGAAAACATTCTCCATGGGAATAAACTGAAGCCAACGCTTTCCAGATCCAGGCTGCCATGGATCCACAGATATCAGGATTTTGAACTTTACTCCAAGCCACCATTTGGACCAGCGCCCCCCCCAAGCATCCATTTGGCTGGTAACTTTTATCTTAACATTCCCGTTAAGATGAACAAATCATGCTATTTCACATTCAATCATTCTTATAAAACGTCTACTCACCAAACCAATAAATATATGGACATGAAATATTGTGTAGAAATGCTTTTTCTAATTCTACCTGTATGGTATCTTAAAGCTCGTTCACACAGAACAAGCTTTATATAAACATGCGGTAGACAGACAAGTTTGACAGTTGTACTTACGTCTCACACCTGACATCATGTTCTGAAAATGTGGTGCTCAAGAAGTTCCTTAAGAACCTTTCTTAAAAACGTACTTTATAATAGCATACCTTAATATTTCTGGAGCTTGCGTTTTTTCCCCCAGTTCTATTGCCCAGCTGTCTCTCACATTTTTAAACACAAAAATGCATTCTGTGTGAATGCCCCCTTACAATGTACAAAACTGATAAAGCAAAATTGCAATAACAACACTTTTATTAGGACTGAAGTTCTTTGATGTCATTTTCACTACAAACGATAATCGAGACACAAAGTGGCGCCAGATGCTTTTGAATGAAACCTGAAAAATTGTGCCTAACAAGTGGACTGAAATAGTATTTCCATGGAAGATGGTGAATATTATAAAATATCAGACCACTGAATGCAGAGACTAATGATCCAAAACGAAGCTTTTCAAAACTTTGAATCAATTGATTCACTAACTGATTCAATGAAAATTCAGCCCAAACATGAATTACATCTCTTACAAACCAATTGCAAGTCTTCACGAAAGTGTAATCTCTTAAATGTAGTGTTCAAATAATTAAATGCCACTAAATATAAAATTTTATAATTTAAATTGTATTGCAAATTAAATTATGTAAATGATTTTTTAGCGCTTGTTTTGTGTTATTAGGCAGGGCTTGGCAAACTAGATTAATTTAAAAGCAGTTAAATATCATTCTGCTGTTTGTATTATACACACACATACGTACTATATTCATGAAATCAATTAAAAATGAACCTCTACTATAAAAACTGACCTGAGATCAATTAAAACCATTAGACACTCATTCATGAGAAAACCAAATCAATGTCATCTGGCGCCGAACCTTCAGAATTTTGAAATGTTTTGAAACCAAGGTTTGAAACAGTATGACTTAACAAAGCCTTGTTTGCTGAAATCTTGGCAAATTTGAAACAGGCTCCGAACCACAAAGATTTGTAAATGATTCAAAAGCACTCATCACTAGCAGAGACTGACCAATCAGAATTGTGTAATCCAGAAAGCCATTTAATAAACAGTTATAACCGTCAGCATCCTTTGATACTAAAGGGAGTCTTTTTCCTTGTATTTCGCTTAGGAGAGGCTCATGCTCAGTACAACAGGTGTCAGAGGAAGATGTTGCTTGGCGAGAGCTCAACAGGAAGCGGAAGACTTCCAGAGTTCAAATGTCACATGAAGAGAGCAGGCCTGGATAAGCTACAGGACATACTGAAGGACAAGCCAATGAAATATTCTCTGAAAAGGCCAGGAATGGCTTTAAATGTAAAGAAAAAAAAAAGACATCACTGCAGAAAATAATATGCATGACAATCAAATATCAATTTTAAAATTATGCAAGTTTTATTGTTAGATAAGTTAATATAGATCCTGATGTACATGTTTTCTTGACAAACTCTCATACTTCAGTATGCTTTTAAACAGTTTAAGCTTGCTGTTCGAGACCTAATCCCCGTTTTTTCCCTCAGCTCATTCCTGTTATTTCTGTGGTCCATCCTTCTGAAACGGCCGGCTCAGCAGAGAGGGAGGCCAATATTCCATTTGGTCCGGGACCTTTTCAGAACCACAGCCTGAGCTGGGACAAAAACGCAATTCCAAGATACTCATCCCAGCGCAGCAAATTCCACTTCCGGTTAGAAATTATCCTTGTGCTTTCATTTATACGTGTTAAATTAATATACCACAACTTGGAAAGGAACATGAACCATTCAGACTACCGATTTAAACTCACTTCTTGGAAGTGATTTAAAAAAAAAAAAAAAATCAATAAATTTGCGAAACTGCCCTGACATAAACACCCTGATTTTTTTAACAGAGATAACCGGAGGCAACATTCATTCCTGCACAAGTGAAGGGCTTTACCGTTCACGGATGAAGAGAAAAGCATACACTCCTTCCAGAAACCTAATGAAGGTCCATAGACGGCTATGAAAAGTTCCCACTTCAAACACAACAGAAACATTATAGAGATAAGAACCAACAAAGACATTAAAGGTATTGCTCTGATTTGATGTCCTTCAACCAATATTAAGCAGCACTTAGGTGGCACTATGTCATAGAAAACTGAAATAAAAAGAACTAAAACGTTATAGAGTGAGGCTCAATCATTACTGCGCATTGTGAGAAACACATATATTTAATATAACAACCACAGGAGTAACTCTCACTTCTTTCGTGTAAAACTGAGAAACAAGGTTGTGGGAAGCCTGTCGGACAATGAGAGCCGTGTCAAAAGGTCCTGTCCAGAGGATGTGAGCAGACATACGCCCTCTTGGCTAAGACCTCCTGGGCGATCTTCTTTATGTTGGCATCGTTGTTCTCCGGAGAATCTGGAGAGAACACACAACCCAATCATTCACCAAATCTGAACGCTCTGATCTAATGCGTCGCATTGACTGGAGTTATTAGGCGGACGGTAATTGGAACAGCATGAAGAGCGCATGCAAGTGTTAGTGACTGACTTATGGTTTGTAAGGCTGTGGAGGAAATTCTACAACATGTGCAAGTGCTTTGTCTTGCTATGCAATAAAACGAGGAGGACTGGGATCAATTATAGCTGTGCGTTTTACTCACTTTTTTGAAGCTGAGTCAACAAGAAGTTGTTCTTGAAATGAGCATCCTTGCAGAAAGTGTTGGTGAGCAGCACCTGAAAGCCAGTAGAAATTTAACAAGGTCGTTTACATTAACGATTTTAAAATTAACATGCAAGCAAATTTCCTTGATAATGACGTTTTTGTTGGCAAAACTCTGTGACCTTAGAATAAATTTAACAAAAGGAGAATCGACAGAAAAACAACAACATGGAATTATGAAGTGAATTTTTAAAAGCACATCCTATTACATTTCATGAGTTGGATAAAGCCAATGCAAGCAATCAGCAGAGTCACAGCCTGACAAGCTATTAAATAGTTTCGGTCAATCGTTTCTCTCATGCAAAATCAAAACCGCTCTGTTGCTATAAATTAAAATTCAGCTTATTGAAATGCCTCCTGGGACTTCAGAGAAGAAATGCATTTTTTTATTTATTTTTTTACATTGCAACATCGACAAACAAGTAAAATCATCCTTTTAAGTTTAGTACTCTCTATTTTCAGTTAATGAACTGTTAATTTCTTTTTATACTCGTTCACCAGTGCATCCTTCATTTAAATGCTTTGACTGAACAGAAAATGTTTCGAGACAAGTCTTAATTCTGTGAATCATTTCCATGTTCCTTCACTTTGGCTGACCTTGTGACCTCAGTGCGGAAGGTTTAAGAGTCTGTTACCTCATGGTCATGGTTGCGCAGGCCGATGCTGATGGAGCGACTGGTGCGGGACAGGACGGCCGTCATGGCGTAGAGGTTAATTAACACATCTGCAACTTTCTTCAGCACAAGCTGCTCTTCAACGATTGTCTGAAAGAGATTAAGTTACTAATGTTTTAATCTTTGACATTAGAGGGTGTTTTTTTTTTATTAAAGGTCTTTCTATAAGAAATAAGTAAGAAATAATTCTAAAATGCTGATTTGGTGCTCAAACATGTCTGAAAACAGTTCTTAATATTTTTGTATTCTATATACTATAATATATAATGCTTAGTATTAGGAAACTGATGAATAGAAAGAACAGCATTTATTTGATTTTTTTTCCTGGTAACATTGTCTTTACTCGTTTGATAAATGTAATGCATCTATGGATAAATTAAAGTATTAATTTCTTTAAAAATAAATAATATTTTACCAACCCCAAACTTTTGAACGGTAGTGTAGACACACTTTACTAAATTTATGTTTCTCATGATTTTAAAAACATTTTTGGTTTATGCTTATGTGTTTTTATATACACATTTATTTACAAAGGTAACATTTTTTTATTATAACAAAAAAAGATATTGCCTTCATTTGTGTCATTTTATAGTTATGTTTACAATGAAAAATGAAATGTAGAAAATAATAAGTGTACAACCTTTGACTGGTGGTGTATCAAATAAAATGTTAACGATAAACATGTAAGCACACATATGTCTGTATCTAGAATTGAAGAGTGTCTGAATATCATATTTCAAGATGTTTCAGTTGATCTAGGTCATTCAAAGTAGGACAAATCAAGGCCGTCCTTACAGTAAAACATCCTGTGCCTGCCTTTCTACAGTTCGTATTTCACACAGCATGAAGGCAAAAATTCTGTGGCGGGGGGATTTATTCCTTTAAATGTTTCCTGCAAATGAGAATGAATGAAGATGAAATGCAGTGTGCTCCAATACAAAAAAACAGTGTGTGGAAATCTGAAGCACTTCCAGGCTGCTCTCTTGTGACTGCAGTCTGATTACAATAGCACGGCCACACAGACGTTCATTCAGAAAAGAGAGAGTGAGGCCAGCTGTGTCACACATGAACATTACCTCAACCCAACAGGAAAGAAGGGACCAGAGACGAGGTCCCAGCGGCGCTAACGGCCCACGCTAATTGCCTTGTGCGTTACGATAGCAACCGAACGAAATAACACGCCTGTACGTTAAAAGAATGGTCATTTTTTTATTTTCTGGCAGCGTCCGAGGAATGTGGACAAACTCGGATTAAAAACTGATGGTGGGGAAAATGAGAGATTGATGGGAATGGTGACTTTGAGGCTTGGTTTCTAATGCAGAAAGAAAGTTTGGCTTTTCATAAAATTTAGTAAAATTCTAGAATAAATAATAATTTAATTGATCTAAAATCAAACCAGCTGCAAAGCTACAAAATAATGCAATAAATAAAAGGGTTTCATGCTAAACCTTACCTTTCCATACCGGTGCAGTAAGCTTTCCACAGTAGAGCCGAAGAGCGCAGCGTTCTGCTCAAACATTTTGGCGCTCTCCTGTGGGAGAAAGATGACATCATCACTTCGCTGAGAACAAGCTGGGTTCAATTACTCGACCACACGTGTTTTAAGGAGAGATCAGAAGGAAGGATTCTGTCTGATGAAATGTCACTGGCAGGGGAACTAGACAAGATCAGATGTGAGGGTGACAGGACTTTTACTGGACATCGCTGAGCTGCTGTTATTATTTCCATGACGTAGTACGTACATTTATTTTATGACCACTGCTATATATTATTGCTGATTTGAGTCATACAGAACACAAGCGGCTTCTGTACCGTTAGACTGGGGTGCACGACACCATCTTTGCCGGTCAGTCCAAAGTCCACCGTCTTCACCACCGAGTCCTTCAATTTCTTTCCCAGAATCTCAAACACCACCCCCACATTTCCCTTCTTCATCTCCCTGTGAGACGACAATATCATGCGTTAAAAAAAATGCAGCTGGCAAACTCTTAAATATGAATTAATCGTGAAGGATGACATATTATGAACGTATATATTTCTTACATACTTTATTTTTCCTGTTAGTATTTTGCCGGCATACTGCATTCCTGTAAGTGCGATGTACATCCTCAAAATCTCATTAGTGCCCTAAAAATGGAGAAAAAAAAAAATATATAACGCATTTCCCATTTAATTATTTTTGCACGTTCATGCTGGAACCTTTTGTTTGTCAACATGCCCCCTGGTGGTCAGAAATTTAGAACATTTTTATTATATTATTACACACGCAAAAAATAATCGAATAATAACAATGCACCAATTATTTAAATCTAATTAACAGCAAATAATTACATATAATAATAACAACAAGTGATGAGAAAAACAAGCCTCGAGTTAAATTGATCCCTGCTATTAAGATTTATTATTAAAAGCAAAATAACAAATGAATGGAGTTTGGGGTCGGTAAGATTGTTTTTCTTGAAAGGAATTAATAGTTAAGTAGGAATGCATTAAATGAATCAAGGGACAGTGAAGACATTTATAATGTTACAAAAGATTTCCATTTGAAATAAATACAGTTCTTTGGAACTTTCTATTCATGAAAGAATCATGAAAAAAAGAATATAATCCACAAAGAAATGTTTCTAGAGCAGCAAATCTTATTAGAATGATTTCTGAAGGATCATGTGACACTGAAGATTGGAGTAATGATGCTGAAAATTAATCTTAGACATCATAGGAATAAATGGCATTTTCAAATATATTACAATAGAAAACAGTTATTTTAAATTGTAATAATATTTCACAATATTACTGTTTTTACTATATTTTTGATCAAATAAATGCAGCCTAGGTGAACAGACAAAAAATGTACTTCTGTAATGTACATTAAAGCACATAAAGTGATTTTGCTAATTTGATTTCACTGCACCTGTACTTCACAAGTCTGAACTTGTCACAAAGTTCTACATAAATAGTTTCTCAAGCACTGAACTTACAAACACAGCTGTGCTTCCATTTCCTGTGAGTAAAACACACATATTACAGTTGTAACCATGTTCTTCTGTACCTCAAATATCTGGAGGATACGGCAGTCCCTGAGGTAGCGCTCATAGGGGTAGTTCTTGGTGAAACCCAGTCCTCCCAAAACCTGCAGGGCTTCACTCACACAGATCCAGCTGCCCTCAGAGCTGAAGACCTGCACAATCACCGCTGAGGGTCATTTGATGATAACAGGAGCAGCTCCAGTGCGCAGTTTTTCATTTAGAAGTTGATTTCAAGTTTCTTTACCTTGACCATAGCGGCCTCCAGAGAACAGTCTGGGACTCCAGGTCGGTCCATCATTCCAGCAGTGAGGTAAGCCATGCTCTCCATCACAAATGCATTTATGGCCATGGTAGCAAACTTATCCTGTGTCCAAGTAAAATTAAAACCATATGCTGAATGTGAAAAAAAGTGAACAAATATAACATAAAAATTCAAAATGACCAAAAACAACATATGTACCTGAATCATTCCAAACTCAGAAAGGCTCCTGTTGAATTGTTTTCTCGTGCCTGCATATTCCGATGCCAACTCTGGAAATACATGGCATGTAAATTAATTTAAATTGAAAGAGTGTATAGTTCAGAGATTTAAACTCGAAGGATCAATGGATCATATTCTCACCCATCAGCTTCTTGATCACCCCTGCACCTGCACTGCCCATGCTGAAGCGCCCATTATTCAGAATGTTCATGGCGACCTAAAGGCGATGTACAAGTCAATGCAACATCATGTTAACATAGTGTTATAAAATGTGCTGCTCTGTGCGTTTGGATCACCTTAAAACCACCACCAACTTCGCCAATTACATTCTCCATTGGCACCTTGGTGTCTTCAAATGAGATCTCACAAGCTGTGGACAGTACAAATATTCAATGAATGTGCAAGCAAAAAAGGAATATATATATATACACCTCTACCTACATTTGTGTGTGTGTGTGTGTATACACACAGTGTTAAATATAATGCATGACTAAGTAATTACGGTAATTAATTTTCCCTTGAAAAAGTAAAGGCATTACTAGAATAATAGAATAATTTGGTAACACTTTATTTTACAGTGCCATAGTTACACGTTACTACATGTACTTACTATAGTAATAACAGTAAATTATGCATATTTATAATTAACTAACCCTAAACCAAACCCTAACCCTAACTCTATTGTAAGTACATGTAGTTAATTAATAGTACTCAGGACTTATTTGAGTAATTACAATGTACAATTTTTTTCAGTAATTTAAGTTACTTCTGATGTAATTTCATTAAATACTGTATAAACAATGTAACAATTATATATAAATCAAGTGGATTTTAGATCAAAATTTAATGTTAAAATGTATGTTTTTAATGTAACATTCTCTCTTTAAATAATTTGATCAGTTCAAGAATAATTTCTGTCATTTTGATTTTATTTATTTCAAAGAATTAAAACAGCAGTTTCATGTCTATCCTTGTAATGTTTAACTGGTTGAGGTTGATATAGGATTTAGAACGTAATTAGTAATAAGTAATGCAATATTTTTTAGAGAGAGTAATTAGTACAGTAAGATAATTGCACTGCTGAAGATGCATTTAGTAGCTGTTACACTTTATTTTACAGTCCAGGCACTTAAATGTACTTACAGTGTAAAAAAACTAAGAAAGTACTGGAAAATATCAAGTAACTACATGGGTTAGGTTTAGGTGTAGGTTCAGGGTTAGTACCTAGTTATTACCCACTTATTGCAATTACTATAATAAGTACATCGTATGTACATGGGGAACAGGACTGTAATATAAAGAATAAAAATAATAAATATAATTTATTACTTTTTTAGTGTAACTCACTACACTGTATACACACTCTAGTATTCAAAAGTTTGGGGTTTGATAAGATTTGTCTCTACAAAATGCTAAATTTGTTTGATTGCAAAAACAATAAAAAAATATAATTCAAAATAACTATCTTAATATAAACAGAAAAGTAGGTGAAAGTTCAAACTCACTGTTTGAGCCTCTGATGCCCAGTTTGTCTTCAGGTTTGCCACTGGTGACGCCACCGAACGCCTTCTCTACAATGAAAGCTGTGATCTTATCTTTCTTTTGACCATCTTTGTCAACAACTTCAGTTCTGGCAAACACGGTCATGATGTCTGCCCATCCGCCATTGGAAATCCAAAACTTGAGAGAAAACATCAAAATTGAAAGGTAATCCAGACAGTGAAGAGTGTGTTTTCACGAAGCCAGACAGAATGATGAGATTGAAGCAATCACCTTTGTGCCATTGAGCAAGAAGTGCTTCCCATCTTCTGTCAGAGTGGCCCGTGTTTGTATAGACGCAGCATCACTGCCGCTAAAACACACACAAGAGTACATTTCATTTAAATTCATAATCATGGCAGATTTGAGAAAGGATCCGTTCTAAATCTAAATACAGTACCTTCCAGGTTCCGTGAGGCAGAAAGCTGCAATATGCTCTCCTGTTGCTAGTTTGGGCAGGTATTTTTCTTTCTGAGCATCATTTCCAGCAATCAAAATTCCCTGAAATGCAGCGGCTATATAATGTAACTTGTCTTTAAAATATCAAACAGCATAGTAGTTAATATAGAACCCACAATGCAACACCGAATGGCTTTCGCTCACCTTCAGGCCAATGGCTTGATGTGCTGCAAGTGTGACCGCAATAGACGCATCTAAAGACGTGATCTCACCTAACCTGGCATACATGGTGTTTGAGAGGCCCAGACCGCCTGGAGGAAACAAGCAGATGAAACTCTCAGACAATGTATTAGAAATGGTCCCTCACATGAGGTCAGAGGTCAGTCTCACCATATTCTTCAGGTATCTGGATTCCAAACAGCCCCAGTTCCTTCAGCCCCTTCAAAGTCTCAGGAGGAATTACGGCCTCGTGGTCGATCCTCTTAGAATCAACTAGGTGATATTTACACAAGTACAGGAAAAATGGACATTTCTCAATCACTTGTATGAATCAATGAAACTACAAAAGCTGAGATCAGGTATTACATATATAATTCGAAAATATTACTTTTTGATTTTCATTGTATAAATGGAAGAACTCTTTGCTTCCACAGAAATGCACAATTATTTCCATTAATTATTAATTAAATCAATTTAATTCAAGTTACCTTGTTACAATACTTTACAATAATGTATATTTTAATCACAAGGCTTTTAATCAAAAATCTAACTTTTTTGTCATCCTAACAACAAACAGCTGTGTATAATGGAGTACAGTGGTCAATATCATCAAATATTGGGAGAATTTGGTCATCTCAATGCCTATGGTGGTTATGGCCCTGCTTGGTTATGACAAATGCTATTTTAGATAGGAATGAAATGCTAATTTTCACAAGTGGACTCCACTGTATTTTTAAAATATGAACGTATGTTAGTATAATATAATCCAACATAACATATGAACTGCAAGCTCACAATACATAGCTAAAAACACAACAATACATGCTTGCTTTGTACCCACCATCTTCACTGAAAAACTTCTCAACAGGTTGAACAAGTTGGTTGATCTCCTCTAATTCTTCATTGGTGATTTCTGGGTAGGGGAAGACTTCAGCCTGAAAGATGTATGGATAGTTTTTGTGTAAAAATGTGTGTACAGTCTTATAAAATAATGACATTTTATATATTACATAATATAAATATATTTGAACAAGGTCATATAACATATATTTATATATATGTATATGACCTTGTTCAAGTGGTCATATATATAACTGACATACCTATTTATAGAAGTCACATTATTACAACAAATTATTCTGCATTTTGTTTACATTACCTTGTTTACTTTGCCCAGAAACAGATCTTTAGCGTATGCCAAACTCCTCGCACTGGATCTGACGGAGCGCCGCGACTGAAAGTGGTGCACACAATCTCCTGTTTGTGCGACTCGTGTAGCGAAGACATTTCGCCCAAGCTTGACCGTATTTGTCAAAAGAGTAAGTTTGTTCAGACTCATCTTCAACATAGATACTCACCCAGATCACCCTACGACTGGCTGAAACACCTTTCACCCATTTTCGTCTGACATTGATGACGACACGAGTCCACTAGGGTGCAGTTCTTATCATGCCCTGCAGATGTCAGTGTTTAGCTGCAATACACACATTGTTATTCATTTCAATGCTGAGTGAAAACATTGATTGTGAATTCTCTGTATCTGAGTCACTGAATTCATCACAATTGTTGCTCAGATTTAAGTGGATTCCTGCGTTTAGATATAAAAAAAACCCTGTAATTAGTAGTTCAGCGGTTCTCTTTCGTTGCAGGCCTTCTTTGAGCAGCCATGCCGCTGTTAGTGTTGACAATGAGGATTTAACTCTCAAAGCTGCTCTATTTATAGCCTACTACAGCCAGCCAGACAGACACTGACAAAAAGGGCACAGAGTCCTTTCTCGCCACCTGTCTGTAGGTCACACACACATAAGAAAGTTAATCCAGACATTCACAACTGAGGTTCTGTGCAGTTTCTTCATGAAAACATGAATCTCGAGGCTTCCAGCCTTATAAATATACTATCATTCAAAAGTTTGGGGTTGGTAAGATTTTTTAAAATGATTTTGAACATCTTATGCTCACCAAGACTGCATTTATTTGATCAAAAAAGCAGTAAAACAGTAACATTGTGAAATGATGTAACTATTTCAAGTAACGGTTTTCTATTTCAGTATATTTGAAATGTAATTTATTCCTTTTCAGCATCATTACTCCAGTCTTCAGTGTCACATGATCCTTCAGAAATCATTCTAACATGCTGATTTGGTGCTCAAGAAACATTTCTCTGTATTATCAATGTTGAAAACGGTTGTTTTTGTGGAAACCACAAGATTTTTTGAAAGATCAACAGCATTCATTTGAAATAGAAATCTTTTGTAATAAATGTATTTATCAAGATTTTTTGAATACTTTTTTATATTTACAAATTGTTTGCGTGATGTCTTGCCTCTTAACATGTCTAATTTAGACCTCATATATATATATATATATATATATATATATATATATATATATATATATATATATATATATATATATATATAATAGGCTTCTTTGACATTCCAATTCCTACTTACCTTGAGTTTGACATTCACAAAAATAAAGATATTGAGAAACTCAAGCTTATAAAAGCTTTTAAAGAGTACTGAGAAGACTAAGACTACCAGCTATTCACAGAATGCTTTAGAAAGAAATTTGTCAGAAAATATGTCAGAATGAGAAAGACTATTGCAAGGATTCTTCTGAGAAATCAGGTATGAAATCACCTTGCAGACTCGAATGTTCTCTATGTTGAATTCAACAAGACTTTGGAGAGTTTTGAAGGCCATTTCTCATGCTTCATATCTAACCACAAGAGTTTATTAATAAGATGGCTTTTGAGATCCACCGAAAATGCATTCAAAATGATGATAGACATCAATGTGTAATGTGTGCTTTAATGCAGACCAATACAAGTTCTTGGTATATTGTTTTATTTCATGTTCTCAACATGGTCACAGTTATAGTTAAACATCAATAGGGTCTCGTCATCTACTTAGAAACAGAATGCATATTAAAACCATAGTTCTCCTCTCCTCATTAGGAAGTAAAAAAAAAAGAAAAAAGAAAAAAAAAGAAATGTATGTTCGAGTGGACTGGACGCACATGAAAGGCGGTGAGAGTCATGTAACAGTCGCTTATTAAAGAAGATCCTATGACAAATTCAATAAGTACATTTGGTAGCAGAAGCAGTGTCATGTTAATACGAGTCTCCTCAAGGTGGAAAAGGACTACACCGTCAATGCGATGGCTGAGCGAAAAACAAAAAAGTATAATACAGACTATGTACATGGCCAACAAACCCCCTACAACTTACACTTTCCCTTTATCATCCATATTAGATTTCTATATGATATGTTTTTTTTTTTCTAATTTCTCACATTGGTTTGTGATATATGCAGTGACACAGGCTTTTTATAGAAAAAAGAAAAAATAAGTGTGATGATCGTTTTAGGGAGTAAACAAGTGATACACATGCCGAGAAGTGGCACAGAATAAAATGTAACAGCAAGCCAACATCACAAACAAAACAGAAACAAACAATAAAACCAACCTATCAAACAAACAAAAGATGAGAAAGAGCATAATAAAAAGAAAGCACATTTCTTCATTTTTAAATAAGCTCACATTTCAACCAGAGGTGCTAGGCATCAGCTGCATGCAAAGCTTTGTGGCGTTTTGACTTGACCGTCCAGTACTATACAGTACAAAGCTGAAGCACCACAATACATTTACAAATACACTGCACTGAAATCCATAAAATCGTTCAACTCAAAGGTGAAAAAACCTAAAAAAAACAAAACAAACAAAAAAAAAAGAAACATTTAAAGATTCTTTTTTTTGACAGTTTTCTGAATTTATGGTCAGAAATGGCTTCGGGTGATCGCATTCATACACAGAGACGGTCTGATTAATGTTGTTCTGTACAAATTACTGGCCTCGGTGCATCTTGGGAACAAGCCAGGTGTTATGAAGTCTGATAATGTCATAGACACGGATTTATGCTCTATTATCCGTAAGCTTCTATTACTATATGGACGCGGCCTTGTGGCACTTCATTACGATTCAGCTACTGGCTAAGATTTTCGATCAGTGTTTGATTTTTAAGCCCAGATAAACAAACGGATGTCTCCTAATTGAGTCTATTTTGGTACGAAACAGGATAAAGATGTTTTGAATGAAGAGAAGTCTACAGATTTTAATATGTTCATCATCATCATTACTCATTTAACAACGGTCAACTGTAACACTGATAATATCTCTGGAAATATGCAATATCTAGAGAGTATTTTGTACAATATACATGCAAGAGTACTTTAGTTGACATTCCTGACAGTATGTTGCAGGTAAAACAGAGACCAGGGAGGACAAGTTGTCGATGTGGGCGAGAAACAATATGGGGTCAGGGTCAGAATCAGTTTGTGATGTTAGAAATATGATATAACAAAAACAAACCAACCGACAAATTGGTTGAAATTCTGAATTTACAAAACCGAAACATACATATTGCACATGATTAGTTTAAAAAAAAAAAAAAAAAAAAATCAGAAAAAAGAGAAACAACGCACAGCAAATGTCGTAAATGCTGAGCTCATTTCAGCCGTGGTTTCTGTACATTAAGTAAGTATTTACAAAGACAAGTGCTGTTCAGAAGCTCTGTGCTTGAGTTAAAAGAGCGTCGACACACGAAACAAATACATTGAATCACAGCTCTGTCACCATTTATCTACTTACAGTATAAAACAAGTCAAAAAGTGAACCAAGAAAGGGGATATGTGTGAAAAAACAAGTCCAAAACCGTTCCGAGTGAGAACACATCCGTCCGACCCACTGCTACATATTATATGCAGTTTGCATTACATTAGATTACATTACATTAGCTGTGTTTCTGAGCAAGTGAAAGGCATTCTCACAGGAGGACAGAAGAATATGTATCAAATCTACTTCATTTCCACACAGAAGAGGGCACACGCTCAGCCTGCTGAGAAAAATCTACATCTCTGCACAAACTAAGCTTTGAAATATGGGGGGAGAATTCGATCAGCTTTGAAGTGCAGCCTGCTTTCGTCCGACACAAACACTACTGCTAATGTTAGACGTCAAAATAGCCTTTTCATCGCACCGGCTTTACCATAAACATCTTCAAATGTACATTTGTTTCATATTGTTTTATTCATCTCTAAAAAAATAGTTAAAAAAATAAAACCATGTTGCAGCAGTGGCCAGGACCGATGAGTCGAGGCCGTGGAGGATCCATCAGTGAGCTCCTTGTTCCGCCCTCCCCCCCTTCCCACAATCCCTGTGATTGGTTTGCGCTACATAGAACCCAAAGGAGGTGGAACGAACACGAGCCGGAGATTCCGGGAGAATCTTCCAACTCCAAGGCAACCAATAATTTCCAAGTTGTTCAATTGGCCACCTACTGAGTTCAGCATCAGTGAAAACTAGTAACTCCTACGTCGTGAGTACACAGAGAATACTGACATTTTATCTGAGGCTTCGGATCGTCTTTGTTCTATACCAATAATAACAATAGTTGCTAATAGCATTATTATTATTTTACAAAATACTATATGCACGACATACACAAAGCAAATCTTTTTTCGTTTCTTTTTTTCTGAATAACTCAGTCACTGCTTTTTAATAATTGGCACATTATAGTCCCCTAACTACTGTATATCACAGAAATGTGTGGTCTACAGCTACATTAAATACTGGAACACCACTCGTTTGTGACTGACTTCGACAGACCGATCTCTCGAACCGTTCTTCTAGCAAAAACATAGTTTCTGCAAACTAATAAGCAGGCTATTTGTTAATGCATTTAGGTAATTAAGTACAAGAAAACAGTTGCCACGGTCTTTTGCGCATGCTTTTGCTTCACCGCCAAAGTCGAGAGGGTTGAAAGTCTCTAAAATGGAGCAGCAGCAGCTTTGTCTGGGGCTCTACAGCTTGAGCAATGACTGGTAAGAACTGATGATTTGAGTTCTAGCCGCCCCTGAAGGCCCTTTTCTCAGAGGAAACGGGATGAGTAGAAACGTGAGTCAAGGTGCCCTTTTGTTCATGTCCTGGTAGGCAGCAACAATCCGTCGCATGTTGCAATCTAAACAGAGGCCCGACGGTCACCACGCCAAAAACGGTCCCATTCCCAAGAGGAAAGAGTTTGTGGAGGGGCTCAAACCACAGTGCTGATGCCGCTGTGTTTGGGCTTGGTGCTGCTGGCCGCCGGAGGAGGAGCCGGAGGCTGGCTGTGGTGGTGAGGTGCATGCTGGGAGTGGGAGGGGTGGGGCGGGTGCGGCCCGTGGCCGTGGGGACCGTGCGAGTGGCTGTGAGAGGAAGAGGGGCCGGGCGGGGGGTGGTACTGGTGGGGCGGGTGTTGAATGTGCGCCGGGGGGTGATAGTGATGATGGTGGTGGTACGGAGGGGGATTTTGCATGTGGCAAAACTGAGCGTGGTGGGGGTGCATCTGGGCTTGGGTCTCAGTGATGGTGACGCCATCGCGGGCCGTGTGGTGCAGGTTGGTAGGGTGCGGGGTGTGAGAGATGAGAGTCGGGTGGGCGGGGTGGGAGGACTGGGGAGGCAGAGAGGGCGACTTGCCCCGCTTAGTGCCGAACAGGGAGCCCAGGAGAGAGGAGGAGTTGGGGATGGACTGCTGGCGGGAGGGGCAGTCGCGGCTGGAAGGGGCTCGGCGCCGTATGTGGGGGCTGCTAATGATGGACCCCTGCAGGAGGACGAGGGAGAGAGAAGAATGGAGAAGTTAAACACGAGATGTGTACAGCATACTCAATGAGTCAAGAGCACAGTTCCATTTATCAATATTCCACATTCTGAATTTAGGTTGATTTAAAGGTGTAATTATTAGGGTTGGGAACCAATCCATTTATTCCACTTAAAAGAAATAAACAAACACCACCAATGATTTTCATGTTAACGGTTCTTGAATGCCCATATCTTTGGACCAGCATAGTCCAGTTCATTAACAAATGACTCCTATAAGCCAAATCATTTTAATAGATCATTTAAAGGACTCACAAATGAGTTCTGGACTCATGAGTTACTAGTTTTAATCAGTGTAATGGCTCACTCACTGAATAAATCGATTTGATTCTTGAACTGAAGTCATTACTTTTGACATGTCCCAATCAAGATGAACTACAAACTGTTACTGTGACACTAAAATCAGTGGAGTTATAGATTAGTTGTTTATAAAGCAATGTGCAAAGACGCATTCAGAACAGAGCTTCGACATAATAAATTGCACTTTAATTATTCATAAAAAGTGTTCAAATGTTACTAAAAAGGTTTTAGTTCAGTATATTTGTGGAAAAAAAGGACCCAATTTTCTTAAAATACTAAAAGAATTGTTATTGCAATCAATAAGGAACCTGAACCATCCAGTACAACCAGAATTCAAATAAATGTAATTCAGTTGAATTCTTAAATGATTCCCATCTCTAGTAATCAAATATTTCATATATTTTAAATCATAGAAAAGAAATGCACAACTATTCAAAAGTTTGGGGTCTGTAAGATGTTTTAAATGCTCCAAGGCTGCAATTATTTGACAAAAAAAAGCAAAAATTTTGCAATTACAATTTAAAATAACAATTGTTGTATACATTTTAAAATGTAATTGTCAAAGCAGCCATAACTCCATTATTCTTCTGTGTCACATGATCCTTCACAAATGATCCGAATATGCTGATTTTGTTTTCAAGAAACTTTATTTTGAATAGTATCAATGTTGAAAACAGTTGCGCTGCTTAATATTTTTGTGGAAACAAAATGCGTTTGGCGCATTTAATGCATCATACAAGTTCTTTCAAAATTAAAGAAGAAAAAAAAAATCGTACTGACCCCAAATTTTTGAAAGTAATACAGACCAGAAAGTTAATCCCCTAAGTATTACATAAAAAGTAGTGTAAAAAACATTCCTTTCATGACAGTAATAATAAAACAAGGACCCAGCACTCAAGCAATGCATCGTGACATCCATCAGCAGTTAATACATTTATAAAAGACTGAAGCAGATTCCTGAAAGCCATGCATTACATGCAAAAGCTGGAACAGGCAAGATTGAGTTAGTCAGCATTTAGTGATGTTAAAGCGAGCATATGGGCTTTCCTGCATTCTAGGATAGGCTGTCAATCAAACTGGCACACATGATAACCTAAACGGACAAAAGTGGATATCAATCCAAATCCGATTTAATAAAGCATCACCTTTGCTATACTCCCTCGTGTTTATTGTGCTTATCTGCACACAGATGAGAAACTATTTCGAGGCATTCCAAGAGGTAAAAGGTGCTTAGGGCTGAAGAGGAAGAGGTCAAGTGGTCAAGAGGTCGGTAAGGAAATGAAGACTTTGCACTTCCTGAAGTGCTCTAACGCAACACTATTGTTCACTTGCAGCAGCCAAGTGAAACATGCCATCAGGAATCAAATCAAAACAATTTACAAAGTAAAAAGACACACGCAGCCCACTGTACGTGACATGGGATGTTTGCATTAGTTGAGTCATGCTGACTAAGTTGGACCGTGGAGGTGTTATGATATGTGATGTGAGCCAAAGGGGCAGAATTCCCCGTCATTCCACATAAGCTCCACAGGAACAGGCAGCGAACGCATGCAGGGTGGCCTACTTTGTCCAAAAACAACACCACACACATACAGATAGTTGAAACTACTGAGCAAAGAAGCAACCAAAAAGAAACAGATGGTAGAAAGACCAGAGAAAGAAAGAAATAAAGCAAAGTTGCAGTTTCAAAATGCAACATTGTCACACAGAATAGCGGCCTGTTGTAGGTTCTTGCATCCTATATCACGGTACTTACTTCCATATTGCTGTCTAGAGATCCTGCACTGCTGCGGCGCCCCCGCTTGCCTGAGCGAGACATGCAATATGATAGATTAGAGCACGCTCGAACAGTCAGATATATAGAGGCGCATGTAGAAGCGTATATATCCTGCCTACCTACAGGGGCGCTATTGAGACATGAAGCAAGCAGCCGTAGTCTGAAAAGGGAGGAAGGGTAGAGCCAGGTGGGTGGGGAGCTTTTAAAGGGCCAAAGGATGAGGGTTTACTGGTCCCTAACACCAATAAGTATAGAGCTACATCTTCAACAAGTGTCTTAAGCAACCTGAGTTTTGATGACTACAAGCAAACTGAAGGTCCCTACTAGGGCTGCACGATATATATCAAATTAAAATTGATATCGCTAAATGGCTTACAATGATTGTCAAATCGCACAGACTGCGATGTAATTGAATAAATATACGCGCTACTGGCTTCAGAACGGCACCGCTCATCCACATGTGTCAAGCTCATGATACAGAGCATCATCAGACCAAGAGGTGGCCACAATAAAACTGAACTGAATTCAGTTGAATGTAATAAAAGCTTGATGGTTTAATTATTTAAAAAATGAAGGTATTAGTATTAGAATTTTACTACAAAATAAAATATATATATATTTTTTTTATTAAAAATCGAGTTCTTATTTTACAGAACAACAGTTACAATATATTTCTTATTTTTTAAAACACATTAATTAATAATAATCACAATTAAAATCACATTTTTATTGAATTGGACAAAAACTGTAAGAATAAGCCTTATGCAAACTAAAGTGTATATATACACACACACACACACACACACACACACACACACACACACACACACACAGGGCTGAACAATTTTTTTTCATTATTACTATTATTGTTCAAACTTGGATTAATATATATAATGTGAAAAATAATAGTAATAATAAAAAAAAATTAATATAAAAAAATTGTTTAGCCCTAAAAGAATGGTTCGCAACCCAAAAAATGTCTTCGGGAGTTGAAAAAAAATATATTTTCCAGCTTTTTGAATAGTTTTTATTTTGTAATCGCCAACACAATTACCCCACTCATTATAAAATTATTAATTTGCAGAAAATGTAAATATCACAATGTCAGTTTTTCCCAATATTGTGCAGCCCTCATTCCTACATTAGATCACAGAAGCAACTGAACAAAAAAAAGAAGCAAAAACAGTAAACAAACAAACAAAAAAATCATTATCATTTTTGATGTATGGTCAAATACAAATGTGGCAGCTCAAATTGGCAGTATGAAACAATCGTCAATCTGAAATAAGAATTGAATGACTGAATGACAATGTTAGCAAAGTTATCAACTACTATACACGTAGATTTTCTTAATCCATTTTTATACAAGATACTGCACACATTTTCAGTGCTGTACAGGATTGTTGGGAGTGGGATAGTCATAGCTTTGCCAGACATCTCTCAGGTTCATATGTGTAGTGTCTCCTGCCGTCAGACTCAGCGACCAGCTTGGTCGAGTTCAATTCACACTTACGGAGTGTGACTATGCTGTGAACTGATTGTTCTAACAGAGAAGGCATGTGAGGATACACTTCACACTCTCCATTTTTTTCCTGTGTAGCGACTGCCATGTTTAGGACTCAAAACCATCTGTTAAATAGGGTGAGAAGATATCACACAGCTTGCGAATTGTGTGAAGGTTCAATTATAGAGTGGGAAAAACTAATGTGGAGGACAATATTTGTCAGTATACATCTAGCTTGATTAGCCATTGCAAAGGACATTTATAACAAGGCTGGGTGACACCGGTTAACTATTATTATTATTATTAATAATAATAATAATATATTTCTCAAAATTTTAATTGCATAATCAATCAATATACTTACTCAACCTTTTTTTTTTTTTTTTATTTTTTTTTTTAATTTTTAAATTATTTCATCCAAGCAGCCATGGAGATATAAAACGTTTATAGTAAAAATAAATAAAGTAAAAATCTGTGTTATTTTAATATTATTTATATACTATTATAGTATGTATTAATATTTTGAATTAGCTTTTATTTTTATTTTCAGTTTTCATTTACAATTGTAATTTTAGTACTTCAATTTCAATTATTTTCCAAGTCAATGTTTCTCATTTTTAGTTTTCATCTAATTTATATTTTATTTCATGCTTTCCCATACTGTATATTCCAATACATAGTCAAATAAGAACACTTCAAACAAATCAAATGATTTTAAATTGGTTATAAAATCCTTATAGTAGTAGTAGTAAATATTTTATTTATCACCCAGCGAAATGAGGCTACACTAATGGTTGTAGACAAACACCAACTTAGAAGCAAGCATTCAGCGATCTACTTTGGCAAGAGGTGAAGTATTGTTTGGACGAGACTGCACAAAATAATCAGAGGTTGTGACAGATAAAGCCAGACGCACATCATGTCATGTGGGTCTATACACTCACCTGCATCTGAAAGGTCACGTAAGGAGCTGCTGAGGGCACTTCTCTTGAGGCCTTCACCTATGGCGTAACTGTCATCTAGACTAGTGCGACTCAGATTGCCATTTCCTGTCTCTTTCTTCAGCCCTGAGCTCTGGGAAATGCTGGGACGGACCACACCTTTTTGCTTCTCCAGTTCAGCTGGAAAAAAAAACCCACCACATCAACTTCACTGATCATTCATGCCATTTTACGTCAACGCACCGAACATTAGACAGGGTTTGCAGTGCAAGTTATTAGAAAAAAAAACACCACATTTTTTAAGACCCATATGACTTTCTTTTGTGGACTATCCTGGTCACTCTTTCCAACATAATGAAAATGAATGAGAGCCGCTTACACTCTATTCTGTACTTCTCCATCTCCTGCACCTCTGCGATGGACTCCCGCAGGTCATCTGTGAACTTCTTGCGGTCTTGCGGGTTGGGGGCGTTGAAGTTAATGAGAACCTTGATGTCTGCGCCTGGAAGAGCTGAAGTGAGACGCACTCCATTGGGGTAATCTGAAAAGCAGCAGCGGGAGAGGAATATTTACAGACTGGCGGATCATGACAGTGCTCAGACGTGCCCTTTTCAGAGGGACACGCTAATCGATATTATCACATTTCACAACCGCATATGACAGAGATTTTAATCTTTTCGTGGGAGAATACATCGTAATACACAATACTTCAATTTGTTTTCAATCAAAAGCAAAAGCATTTCATGTCCTTTAACACCTGTTTCTTGTTTTCCTGCACAGTGAAAAGCCTGGTTTTACTTGACACGCCAGCACGAAACTTAGAGCGTGCAATCAAACTGTATGGAAAAAGGTTAAACATGGTCCAGAAACGGGTAATATAGGGTCAAAAGGGCTTTGGCCTTTACGCTGAGGGTACTTACACTGGTTTTCAAACAGAAGCACCTGCATCCCGTATAGAGAGAAGGACTGCCTGAAGCTATACGTCACCGAATTCTTCTTCTTCTGGAAAATCTTAGTGACCTGAATCAAAAGCATGTCAGATTAGGACCCCATCTGTTCCTAATTATCTTCTCTTCGAGCCTCCGGAAAAGCTGAGTAACACTTTCTGACTGTTTTTTAGACACATGATGTACACTTACTGACCTAGAATTAGACTAAATATGTCTTGCTGAACATTACACCATCATAACAACAAGAACATAACAACATATGAAAAGACACAATGATGTAAGACTGTTCGGTCTCATTTTTCCTGTTCGTATGTGTTCCGTTTTGCATCATGGACTATGATGTGTATGTTTTCTTACCACCAAAAGGTCATTGAACAGGAAGATCTCTCTCTGGTGGAGACCCAACTTCTGAGGTTTGTTAGGGTCCGGTACTTCGAACAGTCTGCAGTAACATACCAGTCTGCGATGTGGTAGGGACAGCACCTGTATGTGGGCCACAAATATCGATTAGTCCGAACTTGGTCCCATAAATGAGACCCCTAGACATGTTCAGAATATCATTAATAGCAAGTACTGCTGCATTATATAGTGCGTATGTATGTATATACTCTGGACAAATTTTCTGTATATATAAAATAACTAGATGACACTGGCTAAAAAAGCAGTAGCCTATACTACAGAGCTTATTGCATAGAATACTGTATCCCAAAATGCAATGCGGGCGACTTGACCTGCCATCAACAGTTCCAACATTTTTGCCTTGATCAGACTGTCAAATATTACAACATAATTTGGTCAAAAACAGATCATATGACAACAATGTAGCAAGCATACCATTAAAAAAAAAAGCGAATAATGCATAGACTACAGTTTACACTGTATATATTGTATACTAGTATGCGGTAACATAAAATAGATATAATAATAGATTTTTATTTAATACATTTAAAAAATACATATTTTATTTCATCCATCCAGTCTACTATATTATAACTGTAAAAACTGACCATAATGTAACATATTAGTTGTGGAAAAAGACTAAATGCTTATTGTTTCACTTATTATAATATAAAAATACTAGATTGTATTCAGTATATACAGTAAATTATTCAGCTAGTACCATAAAATAAATATAATAATTTATTTTTATTTTATTAAACCATATATTTTATTATATAATATTCATTTATTATTATAGTAGCTTCTTATTTATTATAATATTTATCATACCGCTCCAACCTACTACTCTATACTTCAAAAACTGACCAGGAGTGAAAATAACATTTTATATTTATATTTATATTAATAGAATAAAAACATTGAACATTACACTTACACATCCAAGGCCATGGTGCAGAGACCCAATCTGAAAGAGAAAAAATGAGACAGATGAGTAAGAATCATAGCGAGAAGACTGAGGGGAGGCTTGAAGGTCAGAGAGTGGTCTCACTCTCTCGTTATCAAGACCCCCCTTCGTCTACCTGTCAGATGTGAGCTGTGCTGTGTGAATGGGGTGAGAAGGGAGGTTAATGAGGAGCCAAACTGCTGCTGCTTGAAACTGTGACAGGAAGTCTTGGCCCATTTTGAGAAACATAATTACAGCACCCAGGATGCACTGTCTGCAGGCAGGGGCCTCAGACACAGCAGCTTTCTATCTGAGCTCCACAGGAGATCTCCATTATGTCCTCTCCAAAGATGTGTGGAAGATACACCAGGGAGAAGGTTTTCCTGGCAACTAAGCCATGCGTGCCATTTCCATTAAAGCTTAAATGTTAATTATTTCAGCTCTGAAAACCCACAGAGCCTCCATATTCAACTGTGTGACAGGGACTCAGTGATGTAATGAAGATACAACAGCTTCACTTTGGAAGAGACCAGCAACTCTGTTGGAGGGAAGATGAATAGTACATCTATGGATGTAACGCAGACACATTACACAAGGATACATTAAATAGATCAAAAATGACCGTAACGACTTTTATAAGATTACAGAAGATTTCTATTTCAAATAAATGCTGTTCTATTCAACTTTCTATTAATCTTTATTACATTTTTTACACAATATTATTAAGCAGTGCAACTCTTTTCAACATTGCTAATAATTAGAAATATTTCTGGAGCACCAAATCAGCTTAGAATGATTTCTGAAAAAACATGTGACACTGAAGACATTTTCATTGGCCACAATTTTGACTTTGATACCATGGGGAAAAACGGCTATATAGATATTTTTAATATTATCTCATAATTTGGTAGCAGGTGTATTAGGCTGCTGTCAATTTAAAACCTGATGCATGAATCCATTATACTGTTACACATGCGTTTTCTTTTATGTTAAGTTAAAACATAACTGACTGCGTTTACGCGAGTACTCGCCAAGACTGGCTTATTGACATTATTTTGTGTCTATTTGATTGTTTAGACGCAATAGACAGCAAAAAACAATGAAATTCAGAACTGAGAGGCAGCTTTATGTGCTCACACTTTTGGGGTGAATACATAATCTGTAAAATATCTGCAATACGCACAATCACACGTGGAAATTCAAGCCTGTAACACCAACAAAATTCACCCGGAGCAAATAAAATGAGTGAGTGAGGGGAGGGGAGGAGGGTTTGTCTGTCAGAGGCATGAGAGGGGTCCTTGTGCTGAAAAGGTTATTCTGGTTTATGCGATATAATTATAAATAATATAATTGGAATGACACGCCTGGTGGAATGATCTCCCTACCTTCATCAGGAATGCAGAATCTGTGGCAATATTAAAAAGACAGATGAACACTTAGCCCCATCATAAAAAAAAAATAATAAAAAAATTCTATCCTTTCTTTTCCCTCCTTATTCTAGCTTATACTACTCTGAGCAATGTCTGAAACTTGTGTTGTGAGCACTTCCTGTGTCTATTAGCCTCTTCATGATGAATCGCTTGTTTGTTTTCCTCACTTGTAAGTCGCTTTGGATAAAAGCATCTGCCAAACGAATAAATGTAAATTATATATATATATATATATATATATATATATATATACTTTTTTTTTTTAAATCAATTTTGTAATGAGACATTCAGCCAAAAAGTCAAAAAAGCCTTGTCTATCATTTTCATTTGCATCACATTAAATGTTTCCTCTGAATAATTTCTACAGTTTTAACTCGCTGTACTACCTAAAAAAGTGGTCGAGTTCAGAGCAGGTGAACTGTCAGTAGATTTAATCTTTGGGTAACTCTGAAGGCCTCTGTGGAGAAGCAAATCCCATTTATCACTGTAGAGCATCACGCAACCCTCGCCACATGACTTACATGCATGCACAGACACCACAGTCAGACACTGTGAAGGTCTTGAGATAAGTATTCGATCTGTCATAAAGAAGAACATCTTGTAGATAAAGAATCTTCTCAGAGACTCAATGTCATGTGCCTCTTGAGGATAAAAAAGCGTTTACAAATGGTAACTGACAGAACGATAAAACCTATAGAACTACGATGCATAGAGTGGCAAAAGCATACAAACACACAATAGGTGAAGGAAGAAACATGTTTAACCAAAGGCTTTGGATCATTTCACACCCGCGGACCATGACTGGAATCGATAAAGAGTCATTTCTAGAACCGGGGTCAATATAAGTTCACAACATGATGGATAGTGATGGACGTTCTTGCAATGAAGGCACTTTGGATAGAAGTGTGGAAGACAAAAGCGACAATGACACTCACCGGCTTCTTGCCAACAATGAGTTTCTCCACCTTCTGCACCTGGGACACGTGGTCTTCATTTGTCTTAAGCTCTCGTTTCCTGATTCGCTCATAGATGCCCACCAACATCTCTCGAGGGATGTCCTCTCCATCATCCACCCCTGTGCATAGGAAAATGCAAACAAAAGAGAAAGCCCATGGACAATTAGGGCACGTAAATGATTTACGGAAATTTTAGGAAAGAATTTGAAATGTAGGTTAAGCACATTTGAAGAACAACATGAAAATATTAACATACTGAAGTTAAAAGGTGAATATCTATTTACTTTGCTCCAATTATTATGCAAGGTTGTGACCAGAAATATGACATTGCTATTCCAACGAGGCCATTAATCAGTATGAAGAACATGCATTAAGCTTAATTAAAGCAGATTAGTTGTTTTTAGTATAACAAAAACTTCTGAATGACTTTGAAGGTCAATTAGATGAAATAGATTCAGTTTTCAATGAAAAAAAAAAAAAACGTTAACATGAATCTCACCGCGTAGGTTCTTTACAAAGTCCTCCAGTTTCATCTTCCTCTCTGGCTTCACGTTTGGGCTGTACATGTCTGTGTTGAGGAGTATAATGGCAAACGCCAGGATGAAGATGGTATCTGGGTTCCTAAACTGACGCACCACCCCGGGTTGCAGATGCAGTAGCGCTGACTAAATGGAAATAAAAAGCAACAACAACAAATGATCAAAGTGAAACAAATAATATGAGATGCTGCTTCTACAGAATCAATAACTGTTCTGGTGAGTAATTGTTTGTAGATGCACTAGCATGACAAGAAAATGGTAAAACTGCCACCGTGTTAAAGAGCTATGTTCATTTAGCTAGAGTTAATTCAGAAAGAATATATCTGGCTGCAAGGGTTTAGCCATACATTGTTTTTTGAGGGTCTGAGGGTGGTGAACAGGCAACTGTCGGAGTGATCTTCGTACACGTTGTAAGCTGGTGTGTCGCTCAAATGACAGAAGGTCTTTGAGATCTGATCGCACGATATTCTCTGAGGGATGAGGGAGCGTTTTATGCTTTTGTTTTTGTGCAATCTATTAATGCCAAGAAAACAAACTAGAGACTCTCTTGCTTCTTACTGGCTATAAACAAAGTTTAATTGGACATGAAAATGCAAATTGAGACATTTTCATTGTGTAATGCCCAAGCTTCTCTTAAAGGGACAGTTCACACAAAAATGAAAAGGCAAATTTTTAGGTGAACATCCCAGCCATTATTTTCAATAAAATTAATAAATAATAAACTAATGATGAGGTCGTCAAGCTCCAAAAAAAAAAAAAGAGCCTCATTAAAGTATCATAAAAGTGGTTCATATGACTCTTAGGCTACATTCCAATTCAATTCAATTCATTGAACATTTGTGACCAACATTTGCTGTCATTATACAATGAAAATTTCCACACTATCTCTTTGGGATTCACTACAAAATATTATTTTGATTATGAATCATTGGATCTTTTTCTTTTTTCACAAAACCGGTCTGAATGAGCCATAATTATACCATTTTTGAAAGAGAGAGTTTTTATTTTTGGTTGAACTATCCCTTTAAACATTTTTTTTGTTTGTTTTTTGCTACACATTAAAGAATCAGTTAAACAGTTTTTCACCTGAAGGCTTCAATGAGTCGCTCCACCTTCTGTGCCTCTCCCTGCACCCGAATATGCGCCTGGAATTTTCTCAAGGCTTCATCCAGCTCCATTCCAGAGAAATCCATCTCATCTACCACACAGCTGGAAAAAAGATAATGAACAGAGTAATCAAAGGACCGCTACATTCTTTCCTGCAATGTAGAATATCCGTGATGGTGTATTTAATAATGGTTTGTAAATCTTCTGGAAAAAATTACACTCTACTGTATTTAATTAATTATCATGGCACATATGAAGACATTTTAAACTAAGAGTGGTCAATGCTTTTAGTCAAAGAATAAAAGAGTCAAATTTAGTCTTTCAGATAAAAGTAAGTTATATCAGTCACTAAATCGCAATCGTGGAGCATACAAAGCAATCAGGGTGACATTTTGCTTCAGGGATACTCAGAGTGCATTTGATCTGACATGTCTAGATTTACTGATTTCAAGGAAGTGCCTTTAAAAAAAAAAGTGGTGTCAGACTGAGCTGAATACAGACTGCATGCCTTTATCTATCCACATTATCTTTCAGACTGAAAAACGAGGATGAGTTAACTTAACAGTGAAAATGAGACGATTTATTTTCAAGCACATGGTGTCGGAAAAGTACTTCATGAACCCAGACACCTCAGTCAATATATACAGTATAAAGCAGATTCCATATATCATCCCTCTTCACATTTTAATCCCAACAGAGGTCTGGCTGGAATAATAGTTTGTCATACGCACAATAATTTCACAGGGTCACTAACAATTACAGCAAATAGTTTTGGTTGCAATAAAATGAACGTTTCAAAGACAATAGCATAAGACGTTTTCAACCTTTGATCCTAAATGTACTCATTTTAAAAAGAGGACACCAAATGGTTCTGGATACAATTGTAAAGAACCAGTTTCTGAGACAATGGACTATGATGTTTTCTACCTTTGATCCAACATGCACTGAAAGCCACAAAAGCTTGGAAGGCTTAGACATGGTGCTCAGTTTGTCTCAGGAGGGAACACAAATTCATACAGGCTCCAGTGATGTGGTGAGAATAGTGAAGGATAGTGAAAAGCAAAATTACAAAGGGGCATCATAAAATTAAAGATTATCATCATAAAGAATTTGTTTTTCTTTCTTTGGAGGATTTGCGTTTTCTTTTTTGTGCATTTAGATAAAAACATGGTTACGCACATGCAAATTACTGCATATATATTTGAAATAACTTGGCGTTGTAGTATATTTCACTTTGGATGATTGTTTTTTAATACAATATACCCAATTAACCCAGTTAAATTTATGAACATACTCTAGAACATCTCTGTTGAACTGTTTCTGCCTGTTGCCCAGGAACTCGCCAATCATCTGTCGACTCAGCCCTTTTCTCTGTAACAGGAAATGGGCAACTCCCACAGGTGTGTCTGGGACGAATCCTCGCTCAATCAGGTATTGGATGCCTTTTTCAGGTTTCCTAGAGACAACAAAAGAAGATCAAGAGTTTGAACAGTGCATTTACTGGCTCCAATGTGTGACTAAGCAGCTCTCAGATCAAGTGTGTTCTTGTGACTGAACCGTTACCACATAAGATTAAAAGGAACTTAATGGCCCAGTGCAAAGACAGGAAAATCCACAATCATCTAAGATTACAGGCCCCTTAAAACAAAGCTTTAAATTAACACACACACACACACACAGGCACAAAAACATGCTTGTTTCAAGCAAGCACCTTAATCCATTCAATGAAACCTGATTGAAATACTTCATGATTGCAAAATAAGTGATCAAACATAATACCTACACTATTGTAAGAAGCTTACAAAAGAATTCAACTTGTCTGTCATAAGTACACAGAGTTAGATGGTAAACTGTGGTTATAAGGGCAGTGTGCTTTCTCGATCAGCAGCCCGACTAAACTAATAGTGTTCTCATCACGGTTCTAATTGCTTGATCGCTAATCAAATTTAGAGAGCTGAGTGGCAATCAAACAGACAGCACCACATGCATGCACACAGACACACACTGAATAAATAAACTAGCCAAAATGATAATGAATGTCTGGAAAAGGAAAACACATGACTATTGTGCATTGTGAGCTTGGTTTAGCTGATAATTGAAAAAACATTAGCTCCCGGCATTGCTTGCACACTAAGATCTTTCACAGCTATTAACACAGCTCTGATTGGTGCTAATGAAAATCATTACTCAATGCAACTGAAACATGACACTACAAGCAGTGCAAGCAGAGTGGGAATGAGGAGCATCATTTTTGCCTGGAGTAAGGTGCGTTCCTGTAGCTCAAACAGTAGAGCATGGCCATATGAAATGTCATAGGTTTGATCACTTGAATGTACGTCGCTTGGGTTGTCTATGTCTAATGTCCATGGTTTACAAAACGTGTAAAGAGTAATAGAATTGCATGTCGGCAACAATTCAAATAATGTAATGTGCTACGAAACTCCTAGCTTTGTCAAAATAAAAGAAACATAAATTTGTGAAATATTACAAATAAGAAAAAAAGGTAAACGTGAGTGTGGGCATGAATAAAGAATATGATAGTACAATCACTTGTTGGGCAATGTGTCATTATCTCTCAAATGTGAAGTATATTCAAAATGTTATTATGTATTGCTCTTATAACTGTATGAAATGAGTTAAGGTGTGGTTACGATGCAGTCGAAATTAGGTAAGCTCAACTGGAATCCACACAATCAGGAAATTTGCATGAGGGGCATGTGAGGGAAAAAGTTCTTGACATGGATTTCACATCGGATTCAAGACTGTTGAACTTTTAACACACAAATTGGCTGCATTTAATAATATGAAGCTTCTTGTTTGGAAGCGATCCTGTCAGAATGCTGTACTTCATGCCGTTTCACTACACTATTGATAACAGACAATGGACCTACTTTGTGTGTGAAATTTATCCAAGGTTTTGCTAATGCGACTGTGACTTTACAGCAGCTGGGTGCAAATTTTGCAAGAAATGGAAAACTGGGAATGGATTTGGAACGGATGTTTTGCACAGCGAGGCGAAGCGGTTCCCAAATAGCGTTCTACAACCAAAAGCATGCACTCACACTTCACCTACTTGTTGAAAAGGTTCAGGCCGATGCGATAGTGCCTTTTGCGGATGATATCATTGCTGAACGCTGGTGAGTCCCAACTATTGCGTGTTTCCTTATGATACGTCTGCTTGCTGAGAGTCTGCTCTCGAAGACTGTCCCTGGATGAGGACTCCGAACTACAGTTGATGGTATCATTGGAATTGGAAGTGCTGTTGATGCTGTCGTTATCCCCGTCAGAGAAGTCAGACTCGGATTTGCTCTGCCGGTTGGCGGTGCCATTGATTGCCAGGTGGCTTTCCAGCTGCCTTGGCCGATGCCGAGGAGCATCGTCATCTCTCGCTGGCCCCCGTGGCGGGAGCGCGTGCGAGGGAATGTGTTTTGGGCTGCCCTGCTGGCTGGCGATGCCCCGATCGTAAGCGTTCTGTCTTTTGAGCGAGCTTCGGTCAGAGCGGTCACTCAGCTCAACTGAGCTATCGCTTGGAGGTTCAATAGTGAGCAGGGGAAGGTGGTCTATTCTCAATCTCTGCTCTTGACACTCCAGGGATGGGGTGCTGCGGCAGCTAGTGTCTGTGTCGCCCTTTTCATCTTTATGAGCTAGAGACCAGTAGTCCTGTGAGTTTAAAGAACGTAGACGAAGATCTGACTCTGTGCTAGAAGGTCTTTCAACTGATTGTGATAAAGGAAGAGGAGGGGAGAGCTCTTCCTCATCTATATAAAGTGTCACATCACTATAGGACGCTGTCATCTCATCTCGCTTACGGTGGTCACTGCTGTGGGAAGGCTTGACCTGGTAGGCAACCTCTTGCTCTATGTCTGGATGAACTCTGGTTGACTCTGGCTGTCCCTCATCTCCATGTAGGCTGCGACAGTTCAGAGCATCATCTATCGACTCAGCCAACGACTTCACTTGTCGAGAGAAAACATCCTCCAGCTCTGTAATGGCGTCTGTGAAATCGCTCTGGACCGCAGGAGACTTCATGTTAGCGGGGACCATTTCCCCTCGCTCCGATTGCACCAAGGCTCCTAGTTTAGAACCATCGTCGGTAAGAGACACCTGTTTCCCCTCAAAATAGGAACTATGGACTTTTTCAGGTCCTTCAAACGAAAACTGCATTCTCATATTGGACAAAACGATGCGTCTGGACATGCGGTTCTCCGACATAGAACTCCTGAGGCGCTCAAAGTTCTTATTCATCTGATATTGGCGGAAGGCAGTCTGGATCGTACGTGCAGCATGTCGGGTTATAAAACGCCCTCCATACTTGCGCTCCAGCATCTCCACCTGTGGAAACACGCAAAGATTATGGATCACTTTTAGAGACAGTAGCAAACCCACAAGTTCAAATGTCTTCTGTAGTCTTAGATCAGAATTTTGTTGCAGATGGGATTTAAATAGCATATTGTCCCCCTCCCATGACACAATATGACTTGACCAAACCTCAAGCCAAAACTGGTAAGCCATATAAATAAAAGCCACACATGGTACTAACTAATAAAGCTTGGGTATTTTGCCAGGTAGGGTGGATAAAACTCACCATTTCATCCCTTACAAAGGCATTGAGGACCGAAGAACGCCTTTAGCATGGCACCTAAGCAATCAGTTGTAACCCACTCCCATGCTAAAGCCAGCCCAAGACCTTTTTAGCCTGAAGAATGGGTAGAACTAATCACATTTCTCAGCTCTGGGGGACCTCACACAGAGATGGTGCAGAGCACGCCTCTGGATAGTACCACAACACCGTCACTCTGAATACGAATCACTCTCTCAGCATGCACTGAGTTATGATTCTCATCTCCCAAAACCTAAAAGGCTCTCATTGATCTCATATCAGCCTTTGGGTGTATTAAATTACTTCATATGAAAGACATGCAGTCACCACAAGCAACTTGAAGGAATGAATGTTCACCCAAATACAATAAACTAGATTTATTTAGACAGTCCTTTGAGGGGAAGTACATCAAGTATAAGATGAAGCCACAGAACCTCAATCACACTCCCTCTGCACCAAAAAGGCTCATCGCAATGTGAATACAAATAGTCGGTGGAGAATTTATGGTTTCTTGGTAGCCTTCCAGTTAAAGATCCTGAAGAACTCTACCTGTTTGTCTTGGAGGTCGGTGGAGAGTTCATAGCTCTCAGACAGTGATCGGGAGCGTTTGATGGCCTCCTCCTCTGCCTGCTTGCGTAGGATCGACTGGGAATGCTGGAGTTTGGGTCGCCGGGGGCGTTGCCGTACTTCGTGAGCATACAATGGAGGGCCGTCGAAGTGCTCGCCACTGATGATGGCACTGCGGCTCACTGGCCCTCGTAAGTAACCCCCACTGTTCTCGAGAGAGGGGCCCGCCTCACCACCCGGAGCCTCACCTTCCACACTGTATAGGCAAAAAGAAAGAAATAAGTTCATATTGTGGTTTAGAATAGACAAAAAAAAGAGAATTAGCAGTTCATATTGTGCAATGAATGAGGCATACCAGCTGGGATTTGGATTTTGAATCAATTCGGTTCTCATTATGATTCAATGAGTCAGTTTTTCGAGAATACACTTGGTTGTGTGGTATGTTTTTGATTTACTAAAAAGAACCAGCTCATTTGTTTGTGAATTGTACTGTTCTGTTGCTTGAAATAGAAAGATGTTTCTTGTCATTATTTCATGGTACATGGTCTTATGGCATTCCATTTAATACAGACTGCAAATTCAGATTCATAACTACGAGGAAATATGAAGATTCAGACCAAATTCTACAGGCCAGCACTAACACCTCTGTACAATACAGACAACACACGCAACTGTGTTTTTCCAGACACAAATCAAAGTTCTTTGTAAATCCCATTATCCACTCCCACAAGCTTACACATGAGGTTACGAGCTGACCTTTATAACTAGTGTGGAGGTATAAAAGCAAATGACTATGTTTATAGCAACACACTGTGGAATGGCATATCTCATGATAGGCGAAGAGCAACAAATTCAAACACTTTCTGGTGAAAAACACAATGCATACTGGACGTTCAGAGTATGACCAGACTTCCGAAACATTAATATTACTTTTACACAATACTTAAATTGAATAGGTTAGTATTTACCTCTGTACTTTGGTGTAATTTGTGAGTTTCAAATATTTACTTTTATATAACAGACACCATCAAAGACACGTGTATTAGCACCCTAAATTCCTCTAGTACTGCATACTAAGATAAAACATTCTAGGAGTCTAGTGTCAGCTGTCACATACATCATGCTTACACACCAAACGACACACTCCGAGCCGTAACGCAGAAAATCAACAGCATAACTCCTACCTGTCAACACCTTAGCAGAGGTATACCTGCTGCGGCAAATGACTTTTGTTGCTCAAAGCGATGAGTAAAAAGAGAACTGTGACACATTCATAAACAGACAACAATCATACACTTCTAATGTGAGCTCAAAGTACAATGAGGGTTGTTTGATTACGACGCAATATCAGTTACAGCAGTGAAAGTGAGATGACTAGTATAGATTCACACTTGAAATAGTTAACCTTGGGTCATTCTAAATCCCGGGTAAACAGAATCCTGGGTTATCTTTACTCACGTTTCACACTGCTCATAATATACCCAGGGTTAACAGTTAATCCTGGGTATTCATAAGCTGCTGTTTCACATTGCACAGTCCTAAACCCCGGGTTAAAGTCCTTATTTGAATATTCACGATGTCACTGACTGGACAAACGCAGCACGTGACCAGTTTACATAAAGGCTCTAGGAATACGTCTCCTCATATTACACATTGCTGACTGTAATTTTGAGTGAACTTTTCTAACTTTAAAGGTAAGAATGAAACAGTGTCTTCTTCACTCCAATTGTTTCAAATTTTTCCTATCATGCTCAGAAACAACTGTTTATATACATCACGCTGTGTTTCCATATCTGCCCAAAGTGCTTGAAAATAAGGCACACGATTGGTTGTCTGTTACTAAGCATCTAGTTGTTACGTTCTGACACCACATCATTTCACACTGTACAAGTTTGGCACCACAATGAGGAGTTAACACCTCAAAAGTGGTGCATTACCCCGGGTAAAAAAAATCTGAATTACAAGGGTGAAATGCTCCTTTACCTGGGGTTAAAAGAGATGTTCAGAAGGATGATAACCCCAGGTTAAGTGTAGTGTGAAAAGCCCTTTTAAAAACAGTAATATAGGAATGCACAATATATTAATAGATATGCATTTATACATATCAGACTTCTATCAATATATTGGGTTGTTGTATATAAGTTTTTATTTGTAAATAATATTTAATTTTGTAATACTACATATTTTATTTTTAGCTTTTTTTTTTTTTTTTAAACAAAATTGCCGAGATTTATAATACCTTAGACAGAATTGTATTTTTAATAGAAATATTGTTTCAGGAAGACATCGTACTTGGCCTGATACAGATCTCAAAGCTAAATCTGAATTCTTTCAGTACATGTTTGTTTTGCACGTTTACTGCGGCTCATCCACACACTCCTTGTACCTCCTTGCATGAGCTAAATGCCAGCAGATTAACTTTCTAGATTAAGCGCTCTTCTTTTAATTAAATGAATTAGTGTGCAGTAGAGCACTCAGTAATACAGAGATGAGAACACTGACACGTCAGATTGATTGAATTTGTTCATCTTGTATAGGGGAAAGTAACCAAGGTGCGGGTATACGTAAATCGGAGCATTTGCCACTGTTTGTAGAGCTCCAATCTTGGAGAAAATAGGAGAGCTTGGTGTAGTTTGACTTCAACAAGTAATATCCTCAGGCGGCAGGCTCTACTGAGCCGATGAGACCCCTTTTACAACCCCTGGAGCTAGTGCAGTGATCATCAAATGACATACAGAAGATATGCCCAAGGGATGTCAGGTCGAAGATATAGACTGTTCTCACACCTTTTGACAGGCCTGTATTCACCTGCTGCTTCTTTAAAAAATAGTCTGAACTACAGATTCAAAAGGGAGGTCATCACAACAACCAGACATAAACATGTTTCCTCGGAGTCACAGGTCATGACTGTGCATAGAGACAACAAGAAACGAAGTGGACATCTCCTGCATGTGCTCCAACGGCACAAAGCATGCCGCAGTAATATATATGAATATATATTTGTTTTGGATCTAAAACCTGTAAAATATATATATATATATATATATATATATACAGGTTTTAGATCCAAAACAAATCCATATTTGGGAAAAAGAAGCATAATTTCATTGTAAAATTTCAAGATAATTTCATTGTTGTATTAAAAAAGGTTTCCGTTAATTGAAATAAGAGGAAATAAAATGAAATTAGAAGAGGTTGCCTTCAGGTTGACATATTAATATTACTAAAATTAAAACTGAAATACATATAAACTAAAGAACAACAACAACAAAGACAAATAATGACAACACCAAATAATAAAATTACTAAATATTATAATAATATATAAATAATCCTAAAATAACACTGTATAAATTTAAAAGTATACATTTACAACAATTTGTAATGCCCTTTTTGAGGTGGCATGAATACACATCCAATAATTTGCCTTACATCATTATATTAAAAAACAACACTAAATAAACAATTCTATTAAATACTACTGACAGATATCATAACGTGCATCTATAACTATACAACAAAATGAACAACAGTCGTTAACTAACTTAAGTCTCAGTCATTTTAAAGCTGTATGTGTTCAATTCACTTAAAATAACTGACTCAGACTCATTTGTCCGTGAACAGGAACACATTGGATATCCATACTATATGTTTCTGATTGACTAAAAAGAACCAAATCCAAAAATCAAACCAAAACCAAAGTCAATAATACCGAAAGCGTTGTCTGTTCCATGCTGTAGATGAAGTAGTTCTCAGTTCCCAACCCTAGTACTGCCTGGATTATCATGCAGAGTCCATTGAGGTATCTCTGAGGGGAAATGCTATACCTCCAGACATGACCCAGAGTCAGTGAACACACATAAAGCCCACCTCCCGCTCTGAAGGATACAGCTAATGAGGGGGTAAGACTGGTAAAGTCAGAGGTTATATATAGATACAAAGGTTAATACAATGGCCTTGTTTTATGTATTCCAACATGCACACATAAATACTACCGCCCTGCCCACAGTGTTTGGTAATAAAGGAAGATGAACACATCTTGTTACATGTAATTGTACATTATATGAAAACCCCGCGCAAGGTAATTCAGATGATGAATTTGGCAGCTAATTTCCCCACATCTCTGTACTGAGGCCACTCAGCTCAAATGACTTTCGGTGTCTGCCGCCTGATGTCTCTTGAAAGAGCTCTCAGCGGGTCTCTTGAAGGGTGGCAGCAAATACAATTTTCATTTTGTTTGGTTGCCTTCTCATCTCTCTCAGGAGAGCCAGGGTATTTTCAAAGTATGACTCCCCCTAAACTGTGATAGATGATGGTGTCTGGAAAAAGTCGCAATTATTGTGAACACAAGCGATTTAAAATCCTTCGAGGAAGCCAGATGACAGGTCTGTGAATAGATTCAATGAAAAATATCAGAAAATAAATACTTGGGAGGTGTTTTCACTTCCATCAAGATCATCAGTGATGGTGTGTGGTAAAATGAACAACATTCTGAAATGGAGGCCATCCATTCATCCGAGCAAAACAACCTACAGTACAAGGGGCTAAATGTTCAAGGTTGAGTCATTAAGTTTAAACTACAAGGAAGGATGAAGCTGAATGAGTGGCAATCCAGCTCTCATTTTAATTTCCTGCCACGTTATTTTATGAGACAGTGAACGCAACAGCAAATTGAATTTAATGAGGAAAAAAGCCTGCTTTAATTGAGCCGAGGCCTGCGCTCTCAAATCTATACGCTGCTGTTCAAAACACTAATTGAAATAGTTTCATTGTTAAAACGAACAGAGACTTGCACAGAAAAATTAGCGCTCAAAAGGAGTGAACACAGTTATTATCTAATCTTATTGAGCATGCATTTGTAGAAGTTTACCTTTCAGTTGCTAAATTTACGGGAGGAAAGTATTTAAATGAATCACACAATGGGATTTACTAAGGTTTGCACTATTCAATTTACTGGTATTTGCGCCATTATTTAACTTTCTAAAACCAGACACTAATCTGTGCTGCTCTTGGTAGATTGCTCTGTTCATTATGCGAATGATCTAGCAGCGTTTGTGTGTGTTTTTTTTTTTTTTTTTATGTGTGCATTGTCAGTAAATCACCCGAAGAACTTTCAACTCCCATCTGCGCTTTTATGGGATTGTGCTATCACGCTAATCTGCCGTTTAATAAATCTGGCATTAAGTCTGTCAAACTCTAACTTTTATTCTTGTAATGAAACAAACAGACCACAAGGGGCACCAACGAGCATTTCAGAAACATAGACAACTTTAAAGGCACAGTTCAGTTTAAATGAAAATGAGGGTGAGTAAATGCTGTCATAACGTTCATTTTTGGCTAAACTATCCATTTACAAAATATCCGTATTTCTTTACACTCAAATCTAGTTTACAGTAGGGCCTATGTGAAGTGTGGAGACAACTGAGGCTTTGTCATACTCAAATCTATAATTCAAGACATCTGGCGAAGTTCTATATTCTCCAGAGGGTCTCATTAGGCAGCAAGACGAGGCGCCTCTATAGGACTAGTTTGGGCTGCAGTCACATCCAGCTCAGAGAGATATGGGAGGTTCTGACAAGGGTAAGAGAACTCAAGTGCTAACAAGATGGTGTGGTGTTAAGATCTGACAGAAGATGAAACGCACCGTCTCTTCCTTTCCCTTTGGAGTTCACCTAAATTGGACTCTCAAAAGAAGACCTCTATTTTTTATAGTACTAAATTACTTGTTTGAAAGTCAAAACCAAGAAACTATTGACTTACAACATGCCAATACAAAGAGGAACTAAGCACTACGGATTTCAATCATCGACAATTAAAGTTCAAATGGTTGAACAGAATTTTATTTACACTTCAACCCTCCAACAATCGGAAGACTCTGCAATTATGCATTTTAGACCGCCATTTCTGCTGAGTTTATTTAAATCTCGTACTTCATCTAATTGACCGTGAAGCTGAGGTACAGATGCTGAGACTAACGAGGTAAAATAACAAGCTCATTTACATTTCACTTACCTAAACTACATTTCATTTGAACTGTTGGGTGCTGTTTTTGGAGTCTTTTTCATGTTCTGAATCTTCAAGCTTTGAAGGTTTTTATTGCCACCCTTACACCTGACTTTAGTTTTTCTCTATGCTGTATTTTGAACATTAGACGGTTAAAAAAACACTAAAACTATAAACTTAACTTTTTTTATTATTATTATTTTTTCCAAGCTCGCAAGAAAGATGATGTTGTGCTGTTAACACAAGTTACACATACACTAAATCCAAGTTTGAGAGCATTAGAGGACCAGTCGGGGTCCATTCACAAGCGTGGCACGTCGCATGAATGCGGCCCTGTTGATGACTGGGAAATGCTCCGGCATCTTGCATAAAGCACTTATTGTTCAAATAAAGCTTGCTTTACTCATATCACTGAGCTTATTCTGGTATTACATGAATTTCAATGGGGCAGATCTACTCTCATAAAAGCCGCATATCTCTATTTGTTATTATTAATAAAGATAATTTTTTTGCTAATGCCAAATACTTCATTCATTAGCAAACATACAGAGATACAGATCTGGCTGAGGTAGAAACCTTACTGAAAAAGATATTCTTGTAACTTTTAGACTAACACAATCAGCATTCACAATCAGTGATGGATAGAAGTCATCATGAAAAGGACAAACACAATGACATTAAAGTAATTTTTGGGCAAATGACATAATGATAAATGATGTAAATGCGTCTAGCAAGATCAACTGAAACATCACTCAACCGCACAACTAGAAGTAGAAGTGAGAAGTGTGCTGAGAGCAACAATGGAGAGGTTTGCGCAATAGAGGAAGATCCCCTATAATTCAAAGCAGGTAAAAGAAACAAAGAACAACGGAGCTGAATGTCATATAAATGGTGGTCTACTCAAAAACACACCCTGATGACAGCGAACGCAGTAGAGACACACTTAAAACACATTTGTCATATTTACTTCTGAATGTTTTCTTAAACAAACACACACACTGAAATCTTACCAGCTCCCCAGTTCCAGCAGAGACTGGCTTCTGTCTGAAGCGCAGTGCAAACACCACATGTCGATCTCTGATCCCTACAAACATCAACATCCCTTTGGCCGGTGGCTGCCCATCTCCACGCCAGGCAAATCCGTCTCATAGGAAAAAGAGGCACACTCTCAGTCCGACTAAAGACCTTCAAATCCTCACCCTCTCCGTTGCGCGCGCTCTTTCCTTCTCTCCTTTTTTCCTCTGACTTTGTGGAAGGGGTGCTCTGAGGGGTGTGCAGGGAAGGGGAGGGAATTCCACAGTCCGGAAAACTAATTACGTGATGGCGGGAATGTAAACGACCAGCCCGACCCAAAGAGGAGGGAATGGGCCGGCCTGCCGAGACTGGAGCAACGGAGCCAAAAGAAAGCAGGCTGGAAAGCCATGAAGGGATTGGGAAGCCCCACTGGAATGACAAAAGGATGTGAGTCTATAAATAGCAAGATTGCAGGATGGACTAAAACTGGATGGATTGGATGGAGGAAGTTCCACTCTTTCTCAGGTTTCAAAGGCTGCAGTAATATGAGCTCACAACGTGTTGCACACACGCTTTAGACTGGACTGAAGAAGTGCAGCCTAAAAGCTTCTCCGTCAACGGCCAGTTTACACAGTTATGATAAGACCTAGTGACGCAGTTTAAAGCATCTGAGTGGACTTCTGATGCCTCAGATTGATGGATTGAAATAAAAAAAAAAAAAATAGTCCATCGACATTTCAAACTGGCTCTCTTTTATTCAGTGGAACAGAAAAGAACCATTTTTGTCCATATAATGAAAGTCAATGGTGTCTAAAACAACATAAGACCTCAATGACTTTCATTATTTGGGTGAAAGAAAAAAAAAAAACCAGACAGTTCAAAATCTGTGTTTGTGTTTCACAGAAGAGAGAGAGTCGGGTTTGGAATGACACAAGGATGAGTAAATAAACTTTCATTTTTGGGTGAACTCTCCTCTCAAATGTAAAAAGCCTCATTGAGGAACAAACACCTAAAAACTTTCTAAAATACATCCAAAACATTGCCCAGTTGACGCCTTTTTCACAGACAAGGCTCTGTTGTCTAGTAAAAGAAGTCTAAAAACACACACACAGCCGTATTTATACCCAACAGTTTGAAAAACATCTCTATAATCTTTTCCCTCTTTTTCTCCTCCCGTCTGCTTACATAAAGTGGGCGGCCTGGCTTACACATTTCCTTTCTGACATCATTACCTAAACAATCGGCGTCACACAAGCAAAGCCCAGATGGTATCACTCGCCAGAGTGTGTAAAGTGTGCAGTTTGGACTGTCCGTTGGGTCAGAGAAAATAACCTCTCAATGTGGACATGCATGGTTTTAGGAGTCTCGTCAAAAACAGCAAAGAAAAAGCCAACATGAATAGCTTCCAGGTGGTGACATCTTGGAGTTTGGTGTCTAACGGTTGAGAAGTGATGTTCTCTAATTAGAGTAAAAGCTCAAAGCTGTTCCCTAGTGAGAGCCTCTCTTATTTCCTGTTTCTTTCTCTCTTCCTGAACTAAGACTCCCTGAAGGAAGACTAAAACAGGTTGAAATTGGACCAAAGGGGTCCAGACAGCCGTATCAACATCTGTTCCTCTATGGTAGCCTTAAGATGTACATGTGCTCTTTGTCAAAGATCTTCAGTTTTGAAGTGCAAAGCAGCAATGAGGGAAAAATCACAGCTGGAAGCTGAAATACTGATCTCGTATGTCCTTTCAGATCACACAGGCCAGTTTGGTAATGTCTCGGCACACATGGAATAAATAAAAGCATCTGCGAGGACAGGACATCTAATGAGTCAGAGGAGTCATGCGTTCAATAGCGCATGACTCACTGCTAAAACGCAGTCACCAAATGAGATAGACACATGCAGAAATAACAAAACATCACTAAACTGATGAATTGCTACTTTGTATGTACAAATGAATGCAGCTGAAGTCAGTCAGGCAAAAACCCATTACACTTTTCTGTATACAAAGTGGGAGGTCACTGTGATTTTTAGAGCCACCTGACAGAGTTCATTACAGAGGTCCTCAAATCTTTTAATGCTAAAAGGTCTGGGGAGCAATAAAATCTTTCCTGCTTGTCAGAGTGAGGCTTCAAGGAAAAGTGCATGACAAATTTATTCATTTGGTTCTAGGTCCACTTATCTGACACTCTATTAGCTGGAACTGCGGCTAAAACACCACAATGACCCTGAAAAACATCCATTTCTGATATATATTTGAGGAATATTCAGCTATTTGCAGCAACGTGTACAAATAATAATAATAATAAAAAACACAAAAAAATCCCCTAGTTTGAACGTTCCCGGGCCTTTCCGTTCACCCTTGGTATTAGCATCTATTTTGAGTGAGCTGATCACAAGTGGACAGCTATAAATGGGTGGTTAATGGGTTTCACAGGGGTAAATTAAAATAATCACATTCGTGGTGTAAATGACAATAGGCTATTAATAATACTGAAGCAGCAAACTGTTGAAAAAAAAAAAAAAATCACAAAAAATGAAAATACAAAGAAAACTGAAGAGACACGTAATCTTTAAGCTAAAACAAGGTCTTTGGACGTGGTTCTGTCAAATATATTAAGCAGCACAATTAAATTAATTTAAAAGAAATGTTTCTTGAGCACCAAACCAGGATATTAGAATGATTTTGTGTGACACTGAAGACTGAAATTCACAGGAATAATTTACTTTTTAACGTAAATAAAAATAGATTATAGAATTAGATAAGATTCAGACAATAGTGTATATACACTATATGCAAACAAGTAAGAACAAGTATGTAAATAAGTAAGGAAAAACAAAAGATTGTCCCTCTGTGTATGGATCTACTTTTTCTCGCCACTGATTCAGGATCTGCCGTTCAAAGATGTCAAAGAAGGTCTCTCAGTTAGTAATTTAAAAACGCCACATTAGAACTAGAAACAGCAGCTTAGTATATTTCATGAGAGGTTATTGGAGTAACAAGGAGGCAGCACAATTGTGTCATACTGCTAAGACATTTCAATAAACAAGAAGTTAATACAGAGTAACTTACATTTTAGATGCAATACTGTCAGTGTCTTCGTTTGTTTTTGCTCTGCCATTGAAAATAGTTCCAAAGAAAGACATAGTTAATAAATTATCATTTTGAAAGAATCGGCTGAATGAATAATTCAATGACTCACTCATATGAACAGTCTTGATATATACAGTACTTAAACACAGTCACTGATTTAAATTAACATGTATAAATACACTTTTTATTATTATCTGTATTACTTTATTTTATTGCATATTTGTTGTGAAGTCACTCATGTTTTTTTTCTAGCCTTTTCTTTACCAGCTGTCGTTTATCCTTTCATTGCTATTCTCAGCCTGCAGTCTGGGCTGACAGACAGCTGAGTTTCCAGTGAACTCAAAAGACTGAGTACAGAGCCAGTGTGTCATTCCAGGTCTGACTTCATTCTCATCTTTAATCCATGGAACAAATTCAGATGAATGTGGAAAAGACATACAGCATAATTGAAAAGTGCTGATTTTCCCTGTTAGCTCACCGCTGATTCCTAAGAAGCAAAACGTTGCGAATCTACAATACAAGTTAAATTACTGGCTGATGTCGCAGAATGACTTAATCTATGATTTCAGTTGTGTCTGTCTAGAAAAACCTCATTGTTGAAATCTGTCTGCAGTGACACAAATCCCTAGTGTTATTCTGCAATGGATTTTGGTGTGAAATTACATGTTATCTTCACTAATGAATTCCTTCTCAGTTACTCTGATCCTTTTTTAAAGGATACAGAACTTCTATTTTTTTTATCTAATCACCCCTATTTTATTCAAAACCCATATGACCCATATTTTCATAATACAATACAATATAATTTAATGAAATTTGATATATATATCAAATATATAATTTCTGATTGTCGTCAATGTCAATGTCGTCATTTACCCACGTCATTCCAAACCTCTGTAACTTTCTTTCTTTATTCACAATATATATATATATATTATATATATATATATATATATATGTGTGTGTGTGTGTGTGTGTATGTAAAGAAAGTTACAGAGGTTTGGAATGACGTGGGTAAATGACGACATTGTTTTTTCTTTTTTTAAAGAACAATCCATTTAAACCCTGTTTTGATGTGAAATCAGAAATCTACAGAGCAGAGTTTTCAGGCAACAACCACTCTGTAATCTATACAGCTACAAAACAATAACAACAATTACAAAATAGTAGAGAATGATTTCAATGACCATCCCAAGGCACTTAAAGTGGGTTTCGCAATGCACTTCACCCTCGTTTCATGTACACATAATTATATGGCAGCGGCCATCCACCCGACAGCCGCCCCAGCACTGAGACGCAGCAGACACACATCACAGCAGCATGTTTGCCTTTAGGTCCAGCTATTATTTAGAGAACATTAAGTCTCTTTGAGTTAAGTGCTCCTTGCACCCTTCTTAAACCTGATCAAACAGAAAAAAAAGTGATCTTCCTGTCTAAGTTGCAGCAGTGGACTAGTAAAACTCCAGTTAATTGCCTAGCTAGTTGTTTATCAGCAAATAGTCTTCGTTCTCCCATATCTAACAGCATTTAAACTGACTCAGCACTAATCTAAAACTTAAATGGAGCAAGTTTCATGTCTACCCTGATTGATAGATAACCATTTCCTGTTTAGTTTGTAAAGTTTGCAGACAAATTTGAATAACAGTGTCCATATAAGGACAACTAAATGTGTGTTTGGTTGGGGGATGTTGAACTATATTTGCTGTCCCCTCCCCCCATATGCCATAGTGGAGTTTAAACATGCTTTTGGCTTCTCTCACAGGCCTAATCTCTAATCTGAGGGATCCTGTCCACGTGTGGTCCTCCATCACGGTTCTCCTCATGGGCCTTTGAGATGGATTAAGTGTTGCAGAGTTGCATTCCCTTCAATAGATTAAGTGATGCACAGTTGCATTCCCATCCCAATGCAAGACAACCATTTCTGCTTCCTGCATCCTGACTAAAAGAGAAAATAACTTCCCCACAGTTCGCTTTTGGAGGGCCAGTCATGGTCAGGTGCTTTTTACAGGCTTTGGTATTCCACTTTGTCACAAAACTTGAGGGCTGCTTCATGAGACGAAATTGGACAGCCCTATTTACCTATCAATGCCATCCAGAAGAGATAATATAAAAAATGTGGCATGTGATGATGTTAGACAGACTCTATTTTGTGTCTTTTAAGCTCTTTCACAGTCAGTGCTGCTACACCGATGTTAGCCAATTGACTACTGACAAAGAAGCTGGAAAAAATTGATTTCGAAGCCAAACAAATGTTTGAAAACCGGACAAGACTGTGTATTTAACAGCTTTAACCAGGGAAATAACTGTATAATTCCATCAAGCATTATAAATGACATAATGAATTTAAAAATGGAGAAATATTAAACTATTGATTTAAAGATGTTGATTATATATTTTTTATGTTCATTGAAAAATATGCATATTTCTGTTAGTATAGATGCAATTTGATTGTTGCGATTCTCTGATTGGCAGCGATTTCGCTGCAGAATCATGGGTAATGTAGTTTTCAACTGTTAAACATGATTATTTAAAAAATAAAGTCAATATCGTTGATTAACTACCCCATAGCTCACAGTAGGTCTGGTTTTAATGGTTTATAATTTAACGTTAACAATCAACTCCCCTATGAAAAAAAGGAACAGGATTTTTACCCTTGGAACCCAACTGCCATCACTCTATAATAAAAATAATAATTTCAAGAATCAACAGCGCTGTTTCCTGCACCCAAAAATGAAATAATACCTGAAACATAATAATACAAAGACAATAAATAGACAAGGCATCTTTCTATTGCATTTTCTTGACTGCATGTTAAAATCTATTGTTTTGTTTCATACAAATACAGCATTGCTTTGTTGAGTATGTTGTTTCGGCCTATTATAAGAGGTTTGGAGGACAAGGCTTTGAATTTAGCTTGGTTAGGAACTTGTATCTTTCTAACCGTTGTCTTGCGACGTGTCTCGAGGCATGTGTGAATAACGACACAAAGCGTTTCTGTTGCTCAAGCACAAATAGAACAACAAACAAGCTGGGCAGTTTCATCATGCTCAGACGCTCCCTCTTGTTCAAAATGACCACTGAGGTCGAGTCTAAACCGAGTTTGAAGGACGTGCCTTGTTATCCTCCCCGTCTACTCCCTCCTGTTCAGCAGGGACAGAGTAGCGCCATCTAGAGCCGCATATCTGTCGAGCAGCTGTCAAAGTCTCAAAAACGGCTCTCCAAATTGCCCCAAGGCTGACAGGCATCTTACAGTGGGCGGTCTGCAGCAGGCTGGGACTTCATTCAGCTGTCTGATACATGACCCTCAGACTGCCATCTTCTGAGTCGATAAAGGAAGCAGACAGTGAAAACTGAGCAACAGACACAGCTAGGCTGCACAAGTACTAAAGAAAGATCAAATCATCAGAGATCAGTATTATATATGCTGACGCCAACTTTTGAATGCTAGTGTATGTGATACATTATGTATATTATTTATAGTTTAGGCATATAAAATATTGTATGATATGTTCAATGTCTATAGTTACTTTTTTACATTTTGCACCTTTAATCAAGGTATTAGAGCTAGAATCAGCAATATTAGCCTTGGTAGTACGCTAAAGAGTGCCACTAAAATATTTGTGTCAGATCAAAAATAAAATAAGTGATCTCCATCATTCCTAAAGCAAGGACAGCGAAGGTTTATCCGTCTATGTTTGTCTCTTTAGGCACCCTGATTGATGGGTAGTGACCACACGAGTCTCATCTCATCACAGCGAGAGACGTGGTGACGGAGCAAGGGGGAACTGACACATTCAGAACTCACCCTCTCTCTATTCAAGCTTCAAGGTCGTTTTATAAACTCTTGGACTGCAAAATATCACCCTTTCACACTCGGTCACCTCTCTGTTCTCGTCTTCATTTCTAATTATGCTGTAAAAAATAAGTGAGGGCTATTTGCAGTTTGTTAAATGTGTGATTTGTTACTGCTAAATGCAGAATTAGCTGAAAGAACAACGCACACTGCCAAACATCCTCAAATCTAACATCATTAAAGATGCTTAACCTACCCGTCCGAAGGTAAACACTTCAAGTGATGGAGCGATGCCGGCTGTCAAAACACGACAGAAATCTCCTCTCCCTGCCTTGATAGTTCCTTGGTTGTAGTTCTACTGGAAGTCACCAAAAATGTGGGCACTGCTTCTCCTCCTTCAATATGAAATCCACTTTCTGTGCCACAAGCTACACAAACTCAGGGCATTACGAGGAACCAGCACCTCCCAACACTGGTGTCTGCTCCAGTCACAGCGTTAGTACTGGCACCAGGTATGTCTCCGTGCCTGTCCTATCGTGTGTGTTCCAGCTCTGCTCAGGAGAGCGCAGGCTGTGTTTAAGGGGAAGTGCTGTGTGTGTGTGTGTGTGAGTGAGTGCGTGCGTTGAGGTTAAAAGGAAGGGAGTGGTGCCTGTGACATGGCTGTTTGCTGTCTCTGAATTGAGTGTGATTTAAAGTCAAAGTGAATGTGAAAGCATGCAGGACTTTTTTCTCATCTAAATGCTCACGTTTGAACATGCACTCTAATCAGGGTACTTATTGATAACTAAAACTAAAAGCATTAAAAAACATTTTCATTACTTTTTTATTAAAACTAAAAACACTAATAAAATATGAACTTGAAATGAGAACATAATAAAATAAAATCTAATTTAAAATATTAACAAAAACTATAACAGTATCTCAATGAAACTAAAATAAAACCGAGTCTAGCTTTACTAAACACAATAATGAAAAATACTTGCAAAAAGAAAATCAATTTCTAAAACAGACACTGGGTTATGAATTAATCTTACACAGGTGGACCATCAGAGCCTTTGTTAAATCCTCAGTGAATTTCAAATAGAGAATGAAGAGATGAATCGTTTTCATCGCTTTGTGTTCAAACAAAGAAGATGACACTGAATATTTCTTTACAACAATATCCTGCTTCAGTGCGCGAGAAATTTATATGGTCGTCCATTCAAGAACGATCCCAGGGCTCATAACGTGAAGCAGATCAAACGACCGATTTCACTTGCACATGTGGGAAGTTTCACACAAGGACCTTTGTAAGAACTTCAAGGCGCATGTCAAAGTCATTTTGTCTCAGTGCGTAAGAATGTGGTATGAAACGTGAGAAGGACTAGAGTGTTTTCAATTTGAGTGCTCAAAAAAAAACTTTGATACTATTTCATCTCTTAAAAAATTGTTTTATAAAGGATCACAGACCTGACACGAGGAATTTCCCATTTTTTGCTCAAAATGATTCAGAACTGTTCCTCCATGTCATTCAGCATCTTTACAAAATATATAAATTATATGTATATGTATATATATATATATATATATATATATAAATTATATGTGTATATATATATATTATATATATATATATATATATATATATATATATACTGTATATATATATATATATATATATATATATGTAAAAGTTTCACAGAAACACACACACACACACACATTTAAATAATTTTAAATCATTCAATAAAATAATTATTTTATATACTATAATTGTGCTAGAACAAACTGACGTGGAGAAAACTATGGTTACCACCATCAATGTTTCTACGAGCCATATTTAAAATCAATATTTTAAACGGTGGAATCATTCTATGCCTAATTGTTTCAACATCTTGTGCTGTGGCAGGAGGTAATAACTGGAGAAACAACCACATCTTCATATCCATCTAAACAATTACCAATCAGAAACATACCCCTGACCAGAGATGACCAGAAGGTCTAATTCAGCTTTCCTGCTGATAAATGAAATTTGCAATTTCAAGGTCAGGGCACAACAAAACAACACAATTTGTGTCAGCCATTTAGTTCATGAATACCAATGAAATTCCATTACATGCAGCCCTTCCACAACAGTTGCATTAAAGAATGAAAGTGTTACGGAAAATCGATGTGAAACATAAAGCAAGCATAAAGTCAAGGAATGATTGAACATCATATTACGATGTGAATAAATATTTATGGTTGCTTACAAACATCAGAATACATGGCTTCATATCAACAGATTGGAACTTTAATGGTGCAATTTAATAACAACAACAACAAATTCTGTAGATGAGATCATTGACCTATATGTTCAGGCATCTCTGGCAAAATGGTTCCCTTTTTGTGCCAGTTGAGTACGTTCTTATAAAAGATAATAGCTTGACATAAACCGATCCCTGTAAAATTCAAGCACACCAATATGCACTGAAAATGGTTAACAAACTCCTATAAAACGCACATTTTTCTATAAATTCCAAACTAGTTTACTTGAGTTACCTGCTGAGGTGGTCTCAGCAACATTTGCAATTACACAAACAGTGTAGCACATCTGGGAGCTGTCTAGAGTAACCTTTACGAGGGACATTCAGCAGACGTGTAGGGCCGTCCATGCATACCGATACAGATACGCAACACTACTGCTCACTGCTTACACTGATCTAGAACCAGTTCTCTATGAAATCATCAATTAAACCATGCATCAACTATAAAAGGCATATGGTCTGTAAATATGACCTACATTGGATTTTTATTTATTTAGCATACCTCAACTTTACTCTAAATTCAACATTAGCTAAGATAAAAAGCCTGTAATCTTTGGACCTTCTGTGCTGAAGAAATCGTTGTAGCTCTGCGGAGTGGATTTAAACATGGTAAAATATGTTAAATAAAACAGAGTACTACATTCTCGGCTAAATTGTATAATCAAATGACCCAAAATATTCAATAAATGAACATCTGAGTGGCTCTACTTATTAGCAATGCCTCTTTGCTTTTATTAGTAAATTTGGAGTTTTGTAACAAAATGGCATACTTGTGTGAACAGTTAAATCTCATCAAAAACACCCTTTTTAAAATCAGGCTAGTAAAAAATGTTTGCAATCTTGAATTGTTAAAACAACAAGCTATTCCACCATTCAATCAGAGCTTTTGTTCTACCCATTTTGACAATTAGCCTGCTCGGTTTCTATTCCTGCATTATTTTCCAAGTAGCCCCGCCCACTGTGCAATCTCATTGGCCAGAATCTCTCTCTTAACAACTTCAGATATGTTCTGATTGGTTCGTCATGTCACTTTACGCTTAATGTGAAACCGCTGCGTTAAGTCAACCAGCTCATCATCTGGATAGTTCACTGTGTTATGCACATACTAATCACACTTATTTTTCAAACATTTCAAAGGCCATTGATAAGCAAAGGCTGTAGTGCATTTTTCAGAAAGTTCTTGTCTGGATAGTTTTTAATAGTCTTTTTGGAGAGGTGAGTGACAGCAGATTGAACTGTGGTCACTTCTTCTGAAAACAAACATAACCTGGTGAGACCACTGTGAAAGCAGATGTGTAAAAATTTCTTAGGCCTCAGGGTCAACTCCTGTCCATCCCAGAAACCTTTTAACTGTCTTTAAAAGCTTAACTGAAGCTAGGCTGTGTTGGCCTAGAGCTTTTTCTTTCAAAAAATTCCCTCATGTTGACAGCATGTTACAACACCGAAGTCACAGAAGTCTATATTTACATAACTAGGTGTGACAACCTTCTGATGATAATCGGACCATTTCTCGTCAGGCTTGTGCAAGGTGGAACAAACAAACTATGTGATTCAAATTAATGAGAAGTCAATGAGTGCGAGCACGATAATAAGATACTGTGCCCTTAAGGTGTTAATACTATAATTTGTCATGACACAGCTAAAGAAGAAAAAAACAAAACAACAACAGAAAGAAAGGCAGTTTCATCATTGCGTGAGAATAATATTTGAAGAGAGACATCTTATCGTATATTGCTTTTCTATAAACATGGTGCTGGAGGGTCTGCAGAAAATGAGAGAAAATGTAATTTAACAGCAAGAAATAAAAACCATATATATACACACACACACACACACACACACACACACACACACACACACACACACACACCACACACACACACACACACACCCACACACAAATGTTGGGTTTCCATGATTTATGGGGATTTTCCATAGACATAATGATTTTTATACTGTAAAAACTGTATATTCTATTTCCTAACCCTAAACCTAGCCATCACAGAAACAAATACAAAACACTACATTTAAATTAAAACATGTTTTGGATGATTTATAAGGCTTGTCATAATATTTCACTACACAAGTCAAACCAACGAACACACACACACACACACACCCATGTTGTGTTTCCATTTTTATGGGGACATTCCATAGGCGTAATGGTTTTTATACTGTACAAACTGTATATTCTGTCCCCCTACACTACCCCTACCCCTAAACCTACCCATCTGCTATTTTAGATTTTCAAAAAAGATAATTCTGTATGATTTATAAGCTTGTTTCCTCATGGGGACCAAAAAATGTCTCCAAAAGATCAATATTTACTAGTATTACTATACCTGTGGGGACATTTGGTCCCCATAACGTTTTTTTTTTTTTTTTACATTTTTTAAAATGTAATTCATTTCCTGTGATGGCAGTCAGTGAATAGTAATATACTCATTCTTTTTTTGTTTAGCACACAAAAATAAATAGCTGCCTATACATTTGAACGTCATTGACATAATATCCCACCTTATATGTGTTGGAAATTTCTCCAGTGACTATAAACCTTTTATGTAGCAAGTAATTGTTTATGTGGAATTTCCTCAGAATGGCGTGTCAGGGAATCTTATGATAAGGTGATACGCTGCAGGGATAATGCAGCCCGTCAGAGCTGACGTAACCAGCAAGCCGCAGCACTGCTTCTGTTCATCCCTCCCTTCCCTCCAGCTACCTAGAATCTGTTTCTTTAACTCCACATGTAAGGCAGCACAAGCTGGCACATGCACACACACACACACACCCCACAGTCAAACATCTGCAGTGCTAACACTGCAACTCTGTCCACGCCTCATCCCATAAAGCAGCTTTCAGTTTCGTGCACTTAAACAGTGATGTGTTTCCATCGGTCACACAGAGGCCATTCCTCTAAAAACCACTTTAGAAATCTTTCAGAGCTTGGCACAGATCAATACCTTGTTTCTTATATCCAAGGAGAAATTAAAACTCATATATTTAATTTAGGGTGTATTCATACTTGTAATTCGGTTCTCTTAGTTCTTTTGGTCTGGACAAAACCCCCCCCAGAAAATAACACATTCAGTCCTGGTTCGCTTAGCATCCACACTGTCATTTTATAACACCGAACCTAGATATACACAACAAAAAAACCAGCTTTTACGAAATATATTTTGCGACAGAACTTGGCGAACATTCAATGCGATGCTGTGTGCTGGTCATATGATGGTATTTTTTATCGGGTGAGAACTCACAAACAGCTTATAAAATGTGTAAAGGAGTCAAAAGAGTGTCAGGACTTCCTCCGTTGCAACGGCTGTTTCGATACCTGTATTGAACTGTAATGGGAAATATAGGTCTTATGATCAGAAGGACCACGCATACTTGAAAATTCTGTCCTTTTTAGGGTCACATCTTGTGACACCACATCCTGTTTTGATGTCTATAGTCCATGTTGCTTTCATATTTCAGCCGAATTGCACCAGAGTTCCTTTGGAAGGGGACACTGGCTCTGAAAATGTGGGTCTCTGCTTGTTCAGGGTTTGGTTGGCAGCGTTCACACTTCAAATGAATCGCCTTAACAGAGCAATCACAGCAGAGTTTGTTTTAATCGAACCAAACCTGCCAAGTGCGAACACACCCTTAGACACATGTGGTGGCATTTTTTGTTATTCCGGAATAGATTTAGTCTCTTTCAATGATTTGTGTTCTGTCTAGGGAAATGAGTTCTTTATTATTGCAGCTCAGAGAGAAAGTGAGTCACTTCTAAAAGTCACTTCATCCCATTCTCCTGTTTTCAAAGACTAGGCTAAAAAATGCAGTTTCCAACGAAATGTTGCTGTCTTGTAAAGAGAGGCAAACAAGCACGCTACCTCCATATGCCTTTACTTTTGCTCCTGCTGAAAGATGGCCAGATGGTGATTAGCAAGTCCTGCGAACCTCAAACCCAAACAGGCCTTCATCACCCTACACCTTGTTGTTAGGACAAAAAACTGGCGCTGCATTCTTCTCCTCCAGGTTCCTGGGAACTTTTTCTTTTTGCTGGAGAAACCGGCAGACTCAACTTAGGGGAGCCAAGCGGCAATTATAACAGAGCCTGGTGCAGATCGAATGAACCAACCGCAACAAATTCCACACAAACTTGACATCATCTATAAACATGAGGCTTCGCTAAATAACAAAAAGAACGTTTAAGGGCTGTTTACTTGGAGCGAACTGAAACAGTGAATCTGCTGCATCCAAACCGCGTGTTTTTCAGATTATGAAGATGACTATTTTGTTTTGCATTTTTGAATTAAAAATAGAAGGGTGAAATGTATTACAGTGCCCCTAGAATTGTTATATAAACCAAAGAAACTATTTTCCAACAGGAATTATCTACAGATTGTGATTATCATGGAAAGTTTTGTGTGGATATTTAGAGTGAACCACTACACCAGAGCTGACCAGACAGGTGGCTTCAATAAGCACTAAAGCAAAAATAGATCATACCACTGAGCCTCCAACAACAGAAGCACTCGGGGGCGAATTAACTAAACAGCTGCATTACTTTCATGCTTGGTTTTTCATAGTTTTTTTGCAATCCAATTTAACTTGATGCTAAATACACTAATTAACTGCTAAGTTTTTACATCATATCTAATTCACATCGAGCATAAGAGACTTTCTGACTTTCTGTACTTTCATCAGGAGTTAGTAGATGCCCTGCTGTTTCTGAGAACACCATGCAATGCAGAACTCAAAAGTACACATTTAAAAGTTTAACTCCTAGATTTCTGCTTGCCCTTATATATTTATGCATTTGAATAAAAACCTTTTTTATTAAATAAATACTCGTATATAATATATACTTACATATAAATATTTTTTAAATGTGATATTTAATATACATTTAAATTATTGCAATATATTGTTTATTATTATACATTTTTCACACATATACAGTATGTCAGTTTTCAAAAGTAATGTTTTCTGTACACGAATGCCATCATTCACCTTATTCTGAGTGAGTTTAGGTACAAATCACTTCGCAAAATATATTTTTTTCTGACTAATTTATTTAAAGTGACCGTAAAGACATTTGTAATATTACAAAAGATTTTAATTTTTAAAAAATTAGTTTTCAGTAACAAAAACAAAAGTTCTGCAGTGTTTGGCAAATGTAAATGCCTTTACAAACCAAAAGTGAACTGAATAAGCCTCAGGCTGACAGAAATTTAACATACCTTGTGTCTCATTCCCTACGATCTGTCCTCAGAAGCTCCCTACATGACAATGACAGCAGATTTGGATGAGAAGGTACAAACCCCTGCTTCTTACTGCATCAGCCTGGCTTTGCAGTATTTCATGGCCAATGATTCAAACTTACGTTCTGAATACTAATTTAAAGACAAGTCCTGCAGTATTTCAAAGACAGGACAAATTTGTGTGCACCAAACACTCCTCAGGCCCCAAGAAATGCAATCATAATCAAATATTTAACATTTATTTTGAGCTAGAGGGAAAGAACTGGTTTGATATCTCATCTGCTGACAGAGGACAGAGCTGAATCTTAATTTGGTTGATCTCAATTTTCAAACTTATTTATATATTTACGTCAGTTATTTAAAGTACAGAGACAGCTGGGGTATTAGCCATCACAAGGTGTCAAAAACGCATTCATTTAAATAATATTTGCACAATGCAAATTGGATGACAGCTGCAGAATATATTAAGACTTTTAGATTCTTTACATGATAAGAAGTTTGTTTTAGCTATTTATATGCCATATTATATTTCTATAAAGGTATTATTTGCCACCCACTGTGCTTTAGGATTACTGTCAGCTTCGCATATGATGTTTTATAACATAATGTCCGATGACATATGGTTTTATCTGTGGATCAGTGATCATAATCTGGAATAACAGAATAACAGAGCTGTTTCCGAGAATCACGTCAACTAACCTGAAACCGCCAACACACCCAATCTGATATAGCGACCATCGTTGTCATATTCCCACAACCACATCACACAGCCAAACACACCAGCAATCCCCTAGACACAGCTGGATCTGTTTGACAGAAATAGACTTGTTTTGTTATGGCCCTGTGAATCCCTCGAGGAGAGCAGCCATAATAACGACAAGATCGCACAAGGGAGAATCAAACCCCAATGTCAAACTCACCAACACATCAGCGCCCAGAGATCATTCAGATCACATGAATGTCAGGATCTGTTCGCCTCAACAGTCACGGAAGAAACTGGGACCATTAGTATCTTATCATGATTATGCTGCGGAATCTGTCCTTGTTTTTGTTTTTTTGGTAGATATGTGCGAAAATGACTGTGTAAACCTTGAAAGAGGTCTGAAATATTCTTGATGAGTCATACAGGGTTGGATGACTAAACAAATGAACAGCTGTTGTTAATGTCACAGTAGAAACAATGTATTTTGGGCAGTTTGAGCTTGATCTGTTGGCACAAATATAGGCATAACCAGCATAGAGACTAAGGGATAGTTCACCACAAAATTGAAATGCTTACCTTCATGCTTTTATGAAAGTAGTAGGTCATTATTAGGTACTTTTCGGACAAACTACTCTGTTGGAGTACTGTTTTTCGCATACTATTTACACTAGTAGTGTTGTCAAAAGTACCGACCCTGATACCAAGTCGTTATTGAAAGTTTAAAAATATGGCGCTTTGAATGCTGTTGAGCATATTTGTAAACACCTCTAATTTGACAAATCTCTGATATTATCTGATATATGACTATATGAAACCAGAGTACAAGTTTATGTTGAAAATACTAATGGTTCTACCCCACGTGATCACGTATTCCAAGTATGTGACTATAATTAGTATCTAATTACATCAGCAGATCCAAATACAGTTTAGCTGACACACATGTGAGAGCAAAAACACCACCAGCTCAGATAAGTCTCGCTGAATTCATAACCACAAAGAATGATTATTGTTGCATTATCTGATACCAAGCAGCTTAATGCTGCATAATCTTGCCCCAAACTGAAAATTCACCTCCCAAGGACACCACCAGAGCCAAAACACCAAAAAAAAACAAACAAAAAAAACCCGGCGGCACAGTATAAGCAGAAAAAATAGCTTGATGTCAGGATATGTATGAACATAACAAGCCTTCCATACATAAATATAAAACAGGAAGGAAACATTGAGGAACGTCAAGCACAAGGATTTTCCATTTACTCTTGCATTTAATTCCTTTAATGTTCGTAAGCGAGCCAATCTACTTTATGGTCTAGTTAAATGTGTTTGCGTCAGTTGTTTCTGCTACAATGTCACCATCCTAATGGACAAACATAACAAACAAGCACAGAGATCAATGCTCGCTAACCTACAGATCACAGTGCTCTATCAGTAAAGCCACAAAGTTACAGCAAGAAACATAAAGTCAAACTGTGGAGGTCAGAGATTTTCATCATCTGAAAGTTTTATATAGTCTGTTTAGCTTAGTAAGCAAACAACCCGGTGTCCTCCAGGTAGTCCGCATCAGTCAGAATGACATCAGACTACGGAACAGCGAGAGAGAGAGAGAATGAAAGAGAAATAGAGAGAGAGAGATAGCTGCATGCCTCAACAGCTGCTGCAGTCATCTTTTCCAGACACCTGCGTTCTCCTCAGGCACACACAAACACAAACACAAACACACACACCCACCCACCCACCCACACACACACACACACACACACACACACACGTACCTCTCACTCTATCCTGAGCCGGGCTGCCTACAAATAACATGCAAACAGCAGCGTCTGGAGGTCTGCTCTCTAACTTAAGGATAAACTGCGGAGGATAAACTCAGTCGTCCCTGAGCATGAAAATCCTGCATTGTTGTGGCCATCGGAGCTCCTCTCACCTAGCGTGACGATGCACTCCACTGGGTTGTCTGCCTCCCTCCTTTCCCCCAGCCTCCTGTCCCTTGAACGCCTTCTCGTTTTCTCTGTCTCTCCACGTCACTCTCTCTGCTCTTCTCAACCCCTCCTCCTGCATTCGTCCCTCTCCCCCGCCCTCTCCCTCCCCCCTTGCCCTCTCTGTCTTTCTCCCTCTGTGTGTTTTCTGTTGAAGGTTGCGTCTCGGTGCTCTTGCCCCATGCAAAGGGACTGCATTCTATTTTAAGGGACTGTTTTTCTATTTTATTTATTTTTTTATTTATTACCACGCTGCAAAGTCACTGTTTTTTTCACCATTCGAAAAAAGGATTGGAGAAACGGAGGCAAAAAAGGTAATGTGAAAGAGAGAAAAGAAACAAAAACAAACCAGACTCAAAATGAATAAAATATAAATAAAATAAATATAATAAAATAAAATAAATGACATTACAGGAAAGTAAATAAAAAAATACAAATTTTCAAAAAATATTTTAATTTACTTTTATAATTTTAGTATAATGATAGTATAAATGGCAATTATTTAATTTAGGAAACAAATATATTGTCTGCAATATAACACTCAATATTTTCCTCTGAGTATTTTGTTATAAATATTTATATTTTAGGAAGAGGGTCCCTGCAAAGACACTGTCAATCAGCATAACCAGACTCAAAATTAATCAAATAAAACAAAATCAAAATATAAAAAATAAAAAAATAAATGTTTTACACGAATATATTTGCGCTTACACTGGATGTAAACAGCATAAGAGAATGACACCGAAGAATTTGTTTTGTTTTTGCGCACAAAAAGTATTCTCATCACTTTATAAAATTAAGGCTGAACCGCTGTAGTCACGTCGACTATTTTAACGATGTCTTTAGTACCTTTCTGGACCTTCAAAGTGGTGATTAAAATGCTGTCTATTGAGGAGTCAGAGAGCTCTCGGAGTTCATCAAAAATATCTTAATTTGTGTTCCGAAGATGAACGAGGGTCTTACGGGTGTGGAATGAGTAATTAATGACAGTATTTTCATTTTTGGATGAACAAACCTTTTAATATATCTCTTTGCCACTACAACCAGATTCTCCTAATTTCATATTGTTTACTGAATTCGATGAAGAACTTCTTGAACACTAATGAAGTAAGTAATCTTCAGTTTACAAGCCCAATCTAAACTTTTTTTATTTTTTTTATCTGTAGCATTGACACTTAAAAAAAAAAGTTATCTGCTATTTTTAACTCCCATCTGAATCTTAAACTTTGCTGCTTTTATGCTTGTATCTTGTTTCGATCCTGTCACATTACCAACTAAACTGAGCTAAATCTCGATTGTGGATATCTACTCTTTTTATGTGGATTATGGTAAATAAGCGTTGCTGACTTACTGTTGCAACTTCAGACGGCAGCTGGCATGAAGCGGCATCAATCTCCTGTACACGTTCCTGAAAAGCAAATGTCTCAAGGCTGACCTTGGCTCACACCACGGAGAGATCCGAACCGCAGCGCGTTCTCAGGATCCGTACGAGTGCCAGGACGGCAAGTTTTGTGTATGCGCTAATCTAAGCCCAATACAATCTCTCTTTCACTGTATAGGAAGGATTTAGCTTTAATGGGATTGCAAGCTGAATCCGGCAGGTGGTGTCCATGATTAGCTCATGTTCGGCTTTTGCTTTTAAAAATGGCAGAGCCTTGCAGAACAAACACACAGAGGCCCAGTCATCTGTGGCAGTACCAACCCCCCTCATGACCACTTCACAGAATTTGTGACTAAAGTAGGGTGGCACCTGGCTACCACTGGAGCCAGAACAGTCCTCGGATAAGTACCTAAAGATTCCTGGTAAAGCAAAACGACTGCTGCAAAGCAGCCTTAAGTAAATGATCACTAGTGCGCCTACTGAAACTGATCTAGGAGGACAGTTGCCAAATTTTGCTAGGGTCTTCTTTTCAAACCCAAACACTCTTGGTATCTGTATATTACATATTAAATGAGTATATATATATATATATATATATATATATCTATATATATAATGATTACATACATTATATTATATATAATAATAGCACTTGAATGAATGATAATGTGATGATATACTGTAACGCAGCCAAAGGATGACCGAAAAAGGGCCGTATTAATTGCGTTAAAAAGCAATTTTGACAGCCCCATATATATATATATATATATATATATATATGGGGCTCATCTGTACTAGCGCATTGTCTGTGAAGCGGCTCTCTGTGAACAAACACCTAAAACGTGTGTTTGTATCCAGCACTGCATTCACGCTTGAACAGACACACAAAATTGTCAAAATGTTAAATGAACGTAAAGAGTTGCGAGAAAATAGGAACAGCAACCTAATAAACCTGCTGCTATCAGTGTCGTTAAAAGATTAGTACACTTCAAGATTAAAATTTCCTGATAATTTACTCACCCCTATGTCTTCCAAGATGTTCATGTCTTCAGTCGAAAAGAAGTTAAGGTTTTTAAGGAAAACATTCTAGTATTTTTGTTCATATAGTGGAATTCAGTAGGGTTCACCAGGTCCAAATTGCAGTTTCAGTGCAGCTTCAAAATGCTCTACACAATTCAATAAATAAGGGGCTTTATCTAGCGAAAAGGTTTTTCTAAATTTATTATTTTTTTTAAATCATAAAAAGATGAACTTATTGATTGAATAACTTTTGTAGCGTTAATAAGGATTAATCTATAATCATTGTAGCTTTAAAAACGAATAATCTATATTCATTTCATGATTCATGCAGTAAAGACTGTGCAGTGCTTGATTATTTAATTTCTTTATAGTTAGACCTACTTTAAAATCTTAAAGCACTGTTTGCAAGGTTACATGGGTCAAAAACAATGAAAACAGTAATCTTTTTTGGTGCACTTTAGCAGAGCAGGTGAAAATCTGAACCGGCCAGACTGGGTCTGTAGGAAAAAAAACCCTTAGTGTTGAGCCCTGATGCAGTATATTAAAGGCACAGCTAAATGTGACAATTTCACTTCAATTAAAAGTTGTTATATATTTCAAAGCCTATTAAACGTTAAAATTTATAGCTTTCAATTATACTGTAATGTTGAATGGCTAGAATTAATGGCTAGAATTGAGAAAAAAAATCCATTTAATACAGACATCATCAGGCATACCAGTATGTGTGACATTGGCCTTCATTCATTGTGCTTAGTAAAAGATGCTATTAAATAATTATTTAAAATAAAAGTCTCTATGCTGTTTAAAAATTATTTTGGAGATTCAATGTGAATGTGTAACAATATAAAAACATATTAAAGTCTTTAAAGTTTGGTGCGAAACTTTAAAAAATTACAGGAAAATGTGCAATTAGTCATTAGTTTTTTTTTTTTTAATCACTTGACAGCACTAATATATAGGCCTATAAATACATACATACATACATAGATATCAGTCTGGAGGCCACTGCAAAGGAATCATCGTCATCAAACAATGACCTCTGACCTGTGTATCTTCATCAGTGCTTGCCATTGAACAACCAGAGTTAACTACTCTTCAAATGAATGTCTAAATATAGTCTGTTATGAGGATTTACACTGTTAATCAGCATAACCAATTGCCTTTGTGATTTTGTCAGAGTAGTGGAGAAACAAATGTCCTGATGTGGTAAAATACTCTCCTGGGACAAATCATGCACATGCACAAATAGGGAGCAGCTGGAGGGGAGTACAGGAACTCGAAAACGGAGGACCCTTCAATCCCTTCACACACCCATCAGCTAATGAGGCTGGAGAAACACACCGCCTGGGCATTCACGTATGCGCTGAGCTATGATTGAGGATGATCATAATAACATAAACAAGACAACCTCAAGAATAGCGGAACTGTGCGTTATGAATAATCTTGTTTTTCATGAAACTGGGAATTTTTAAGTTAAAAATATATAAACAACAACAACAAAAAAACCAAACAGACTCTAGAATGATTCATTCTTTCCAAATAACTCTTAAAGTCATCTGGGGAAAATTCCTGTATTTTTTTTTTTCATATTATTATACATATAACTGAAAAATAAAATAGTGCAATGTCATTTTTTGCCCAAATATCGTGCCGCTCCAACCAGGAGAATCGGTCACAATAACACCAGGAACACCTGGTTATGAAAGCACATGGGGTCATTTTTAATTTCATGTTGATTTTAATGAACCGGCTCTTGCCCTGAGGTTTATGGCGTGAGGTTAGTAAAGATTTAGACAGAAAGAGGGAACACTAACGAGTGTAAAGAGGCTAGTCTCCAAGGCCCTTAATCTGCTGAAAGCTGGACAGATTATGACATCACCAGCATCCAATCCATTGCTTGAATCCTAATGATTCAGACTACAGAACAAAACACAAACAATTACACAGCAAAAACAAACTACTCACATATAAACCACCATAAACTATTTTTGTACTGAAGAAATTCTCTAGATATTAATGCATCTTTCCTGCACACATGGGTTGAGGGAGTCCCTCTGGCACAAATAAGTATTTCCATACAGCTTGTAGAAATGACACAAATATGCCTTAGGTTTGTGTTTTCTTTGCGCACCAACCTCAAAGACCATTAAACTGTATGCTACTGGCTGCCTCAGTTGAGGCAGAATGAAAAACCTTGAGGCAAAGCCACACTTGCTTGCTCAAGAGTAGACCTGAACTAGCTAACACAGTCTAGGCTAAACCTGTATTTTATTATATTTTATTTATTTTTATTTTATTTTATAAAGATGCAAATGTGAATATAGCTCTTGTAAAATAAACAGAAAATAAATGGCTTGTATAATATTTAGACTAAACCTGCAACCTTCTTTTATTTGATTTGATTTGATTTATTATTTAATATTATTCCAAATTTTGCTAACAAAACAAAAGAACAATATAACCGCAAATTTTCTTCTTCAATACAGTATGCACAATAATTATGCATATTATTAAGCCAATGCAATTCATGGTAATATTAATAAGCATAACTTTTCTACTGATGACCATGGATACATACATGAAACTTGCAAAGAATAAAACAGTGGTAATGTGCCACAACATGGTTCAATCAATGCATTACAAATGATGCATTTATTTTCCTCGGTAAGAAACCATCCAGTGTTTTATCCTGTCAGAAGTCACAACCCCAGTGTGAACAGGAGGAGGGTAACGGTGTTGGTGTTTTGATGAGCAATGCTTAGTTTTTGACCTCACTTCCTCAGAGGTCAGGAGGAGGTGTATGTGAGCGTTTGTGAGTGAGTCACGGATGGCCGAGCAGCCACAGATGGAGTGTTCGGTATTTCTTAGCACCTATTCGGCACCTGACTGCAGACACAGACAGGTGAATAGACATAATCCATTCCAGCAGTATTGAGCTCGCAAAGCTACTCTGGAAATATGCGGTGGAAAGGGAATCAACATCATTGACTTGTCACATTTTATTACCAGACTGCTGCACTCAGTTCCATTTCAACCTTTAGGGGGAGCCATCGTACAATCTACATGTCTGATGACGACGATGGGGAAAGACATCATCATTATTCTTAAAGAATCTAAGACAGAAATCATTTCTTAAACTAAAATCATTCTCTATTGCTAATGAACATTTGCAAATCCACTGACCACTATATTTTATAAAACATTAAATGGCTGATTTGGGACAAGATGGTCTCGTCATATGAGAATATTCCCTACTTTTGTACAGAGATATTTTTCAAAAGGAAGCTTTAATGTATATGAATATTATAGATCTTCTGAGATTAACTGGTGTGTTGCAGTGGCATTATCCCTGCAGCCAATTAACACAAGCTAGGAGAGCCTACACTTGACTGTGATTGGCTGAGGGCACTCAGGGGATCTCATTACAGCATGGTAGTGCAACTCTTCACTGGCACAGCCTCTGACGGCAGTTTGATCACTGGCTCAAAGAGTGCGAGCACGAACGACCACAACTCCAGTATTCTTTTTCAGCCAAACTGTCACAGTTCTCCATATTCTGTGCTGTTTTTTATACTGCAAGGTAACAAATACAGCTGATGTGATGATCCATTCTGATTACAATCGACACTTCAGTGATGAACAGACCCCGAACCATCAGTATTACAGTTTGACAGGTAATCCTTCACTGGACATGAATGATACCTCAAATCGTGCTGCTTGCCGAGAAGAGGCGTGCTATTACTTTTGGTGCAATCAGATTCATGATTGTCGCCCACCGGACCATAAACCGCAACATTTACACAAAAGGAGGGTCCCTAATACTATTTTACAGAGTAAAATACATTTTTGGTGCAGTTTGAGGGTCCCGGCTGATTTATGCACGCGAAATGTGGTAGAAAAAAAGAAGAACTGCACAAGAAAAGCACACACTGTATAAAAATGTGCGTAAAGAACTCTTCTGAAAACCTCCATGAGCAGGCAGGTCCATTATCACAGAGCCGGATGGATCCGTGACTGTGTGCAGAATGAGGAGCTTTATAATCCAGACAGATATATAAAGCTCTATAATACAAACAGAATGAAGCTTGGTAAACAAAGCCTTTACCTGAGCTTTAGCTACAGCCTACGGCCTGGAGAAGATCCAATGTCTGCGACTATAGAGAGTATGTGCGCGTGTTTACACCACGCCATGCACCGAGAACCGGATTTAATGACTGTTTACAGGCCACAATGACGTGTGTTCCACACATACACAGCTGTCAGTGCGGTAACAGCCTCTTCGCTGTGCGTTCACATGCCACGACTAATTTAAAGGGAAGCCAGGACTTGTGCATCCTGCTGGGACGTTTGCCATAGTGAAAAGGGGGAAGGGTGACGTCCGTATGTCAGGATACTCTCTGATGCCATATGGGGATGATGCCCAAGGACTGAGTGTACTTTTATTTTACAAAGGCCTTTGTGCACATTTAAAGGCATAGTTGTTCATCCAAAAAAGAAAATTCTGCTGTCAAAGTTATTTTTAACTATATAAGGAACTAAGGTTCCAATCATGTTCAAAGAATGTGAAGCTCCAAAATAACTACAAAAGAAGCATAAAAATAGTCTTTGAAAACGTATTCCTTGTCTTTTTTGGTCAAATGATGATTTACAATTTGGTCTGATACTAAGGCTTTGGAATATAGTGAATGAGTCATATAAACTAGATCTCTGATACTTTTCTGCTGCTATTTTGGTGTTTTTTGGTCCTTATGATGTGTTCTTGAGTTTTCCAAAGTGTTTAAATGCTGTGTATCCGACATTTCCTGGTTTTTCCAGGTTCTTAACAGAAGGCTTTACAACGACAACAAAAAGATAAGATGCACATATGTACTTTCCATATTCTTCTTGTATTCTCAACACAGAACTTTGTTGTAAAGCTTCTGTTTCAGGCATTTACCAAGTACTTAACTAAATTTAAAATATTTGTGATTGATGGTGTTTGAGAGCAAAGTATTTGGCAAAAAACACCTCTGGGACTCTTACATCCTCCGATATCTCCCGACGTCAGCCTTATCCATTACCAACCATTATCACTCCACATGAATGAATAATCTGCAATGAATTTCTAATGTCCCGTTTCTCTGTGACAGCATCACACCATTTATCATTCACAGTGTCTAGTGAATCTGGCATAGACTCCTAGGTGATCCTGCTATATGGAAATGGACTCCGTTAAATGGACAAGCAGAGGACGGATGGACCAGTAAACAATGCATGAGCACACACCCACCTGGAGCCTGACATCCCCCTCTTTCCGCTGTCATCCCATTAAAAACAGCTCAGATGCACAAACTGCTTTGCATTATGGACAAAAGGAAGACAGATTGACAGAGGACCACTTATTGGGAAAAGAGCTGCCATTTCATTACCAGAATCAGCAGAAGACCACCACCTGCCCACCTCCAACCAACAATATCTCAACATTAAATTCAAAAATTACATTTTTACGTTTTTGTACATGCACTAATATTACAATTCTGGCTACGACTGATACCGAAAAAAAATGAAAATAAACTAAAGAAATAAACTGCATCACAACATTATAAATGTACAGCATCAAAAATGGATATTCAGTTTAAGATTTGCTAAAGATTACATTTACCTGTTATTTAAAATGAACTTAAATGAACGCAATTAGGAAACACAATTAAACAGCCTGATCGACTGATACTGATAAACAAAAACAATCTTTAACATCAGCAGATGTTAAACAGATATGGTAGTGATATATTATGCATCTGTAGTCTGATCTTCTCAAAATGACCAAATATCTAAAACTCTAAACGACCAATAAAAGAAAGCCAGACCTGTACAAAAATGTCGAAAAGAGCTCAATTATCCCCCTAGCACCTCCAGCGAGATCTTTATATAGACCGTCTGAGTCTATTGAGTGAAGCAGTCTGGATTACAAAAAAAGAGAGCAGCTGGAAACAGAAGGGTAATGAGTGACAAGCATGCATCAGCAAAACGACAGAGCTCCCTAATTACAGCTTATACCTCCAGCTCTGCCTCTGCTTAAACACAGAAGCGGATGGAAGCAGGCATGGAAAGAATGTGAGGTATGCTTCACTGCGTGTTCCCTAGATATTACTTTATCTTAGTTGTTTTGAGTGGCGTTGAAAAGCATCTCCCGAAACGAATAATTTTGATTCATCCCCAAAAAAGCAAAGATTGCAACACAGAGCCTTTTTATCTGTCATTTTTTCATTTGTTACATCTGAAGAGGGTGAGAGAAAAACGAACAGGCTCCTTGGCTGAGGCAGAGCGTCATTTTAGTTTCTGGGATCTCCTTTTTTTCTCTGTCTGTCTCTTTCTTTCCAGTAGATTAAAATCCTCTCCTTCCAGTCTCTCATGCATAATTATGTTCATCACAAAGGATGAGCCTTTTAAACGGGCAGGAATTGCAGATGAGTCTCGATTGATTGGGTGCTGGCATGAGGTAATTGATCTGGAGTTTTTCTCATGTCTCTCATGCGTATTTTGCTAGATTCAGCTCCTGAACGGGAAAAAGGTAAAAGGCGCTAAATGCTTAAATTTCACCAATCAAGCAGTTAAATTGTATAATATCCGATAAGGCGTAACATTATGACCACTTCCCAATATTGTGTTGTCCCACTTTTGCAGCCAAAACAGCTCTGACCCATCAAGGCATGGACTGCACTAGACCCCTGAAGGTTTGCTGTGGTATCTGGCACCAAGATGTTAGCAGCAGATCCTTTAAGTCCTGTAAGTTGTGAGGTGGAACTTCCATGGACCGGAGTTGTTTGTACAGCACATCCCACAGATGCTCGATTGGATTGAGATCTGGGAATTCGAAGGCCGAGTCAACACCTCAAACTCGTTGTTGTGCCCCTCAAATCATTCCTGAACCATTTTTGCTTTGTGCCGGGGCGCATTATCCTGCTGAAAGAGGCCACAGCCACCAGGGAATACCGTTTCTATGAAAAGGTGTACATGGTTTGCAACAAAGGTTAGGTGGTACGTGTCAAAGTAACATCCACATGGATGGCAGGACCCAAGGTTTCCCAGCAGAACATTGCCCAAAGCATCACACTGCCTCCACCAGCTTGCACTCTTCCCATAGTGCATCCTGGTGCCATGTGTTCCCCAGGCAAGCGACGCACACGCACCCCACCATTCATGTGATGTAAAAGAAAACATGATTCAGCTTCTTCCATTGCTCCGTGGTCCAGTTCTGATGCTCACTGTAGGTGCTTTCAGCGGTGGACAGGGGTAAGCATGGGCACCCTGACTGGTTTGCAACTACGCAGCCCCATGCACGACAAACTGTGATGCATTGTGTATTCTGACACCTTTCTATCAGAACCAGCATTAACTTGAGAAATCTGAGTTACAGTAGCTTGTCTGTTGCATCGGACCACACAGGCCACCCTTCACTCCCCACGTGCATCAATGAGCAGTGTGAAAATGCCAAGTAGAAACTGTATAAAAGTTTTAACTCACTGTATAAAAATTTTGACTCACTTGTGATAAATTAATTTACTGCATAAAATCAACATAGTGCTCAAAAACGGCATAAAAAGAGGCTTTCCACAAGCTACAGTTTGTTTGATGCGAGACAAAATAACTGTCAAACATGTTTAGTCTCGGCACATTCATCTTTGAAGAAGAGTAAGAATAGCTGAAGTCTGTCTCTCCGGTTCTCTAATATCTTATCATTCAAACAACCCAGCCAAGGTCCATTTCTTGACTCTCCACTACAAAAGTGCCCTAAGTGTGTCTGGCTTTCAAAAGAGCTTTGCACAAGAGTAAAAGAACATCAAAAAACCTCTTACTGACTTAAACCAATACTTCAGACGAGAGGGACCACTGAGAAAAAGTGATAAAAAAATGGACTTTACTCTGTGTAAAATGACCACCAGACAACCAGAGGTTTCAGATGTTATGAACATTAAGACAACTCTTTATTGCACAAGCGTGTGTAAATGATGACAGAGCATTCATTTTTGTGTGTACTATCCCTTTAATTGTGTGCTTTTGGGGTATTTGGCTATTCCAAGTCTTTCCATCCTGCTATTTGCACTCTCCAGACATCATTTAACTATTCTCACAAACAGAAATTGTGGTTTATCTGTGGACAGAAAGACTGGAAACAGTTTCATGTTTGGGTCGAGAGTAAAATGGCCAAATATTTCTAACCAGGCCACTCTGATATTTTCTTCCACTTTAAAATGGCAAGAAGTCTCATCTTTCCTCTCTAAAAGCTTCCTCTTTAGTGGCGGTTGTGCTACCTCCAGCTGTTTAACGAGGGAAATTATGCTGATATGAGTTACATAAAGGCATGCAAAGCTCTGTCAATGGAGCTAAAATCCATCGATGCTTTTGCTGTCTCCTATGAAAAAGTAACTTTTGAAGAGTTCTTCATATTGAGCTTTTCTGAAATGCTATAAATAAATAAAAAAAAGAAGGCATGAAATCTCCCATTGAAATGTCATTGAGAGTTTCCTGCGGTGAAAATAACAATCTTTCCAATAACACACTGGGGAGACAGTGGTCCTTGAAAATGATATAGTGAGATAAAAAGTGGTTTGTAAAGGAAAAACAGCTATCGTGGCAAAAACCATGTAAAGATCTTCAATGTTTGTAGCTCTGCCTCATTAATTGTACGAATCAATATCTAAGATTTGTTCCACAAAAAATTCTGAAAGAGATGAGCCTGTGATGAACTATATGATCAATGTTGAATTTAAAATAGTGGCCCAAAGGGTCAGGCAACATTAAACAAGAGATGGACTGACCCATTCGCAATGAGGTCATGACCGCCATCAATTTTAGATGTGTAGCAGAGAGAGACAGCACTGAGCAATGTGCTGTGAGATACATAAAATATGGAGCCCCAGGTGGAGGAAACAGGCCAATATCCTACCATTAGTCTGGCCTTGAGCTGACAGACCACTGGCTAAAGGTTAGATCATGAAAAGACACTCAAAAGTTAAAGCTGAGCTTAGAGTTTCAGCAAGATGTACACAATATGTGCTTGAAACATTTTGAGGTTATAATACAATCATGTATCACCATAAAAATGTACCATTTTATTTTAGCATTACACCATGTCCATTAAAACTGTCTAATAAATGACAGTCATTTTAAAAGCTATAACATGTTAAAAAGATTCAGTATACAGAAAAGACTGTATGAGCTGAAAGGTAAGCTTCGCGGTGGTACGATAAGGCAGGATGGATAGCTTTCAAATGCATTTGAAAGGTAGGGCAATTCACTTTGTATTGTTAGGCAGAGCTGATATAATTTTAATGAGTACTCTGAAGCTCATTCAGATCGAATATCTAGGGAAGCAAGAAGTATGAATCCTTTCAAAAACGGGCTGATGTGAAAACCATTCAATCCATTTAAAAATAAACCACGCTATTCACAGAAAACAAAATTAAACGTCCTACTGCACCTTGAAATAAAACAGCAATCCATCAAACCAAAGAATGTGTCAGGTGATTATATCGCCGAATGCAACCTAATTACTCAGTGTAAACTGCAACCCTCGCTCTGAAATATTAATAGATGCTAATAAGAATATTGGCACTGTGTCAGAGGAAAACGGGAACAGTGCCTTCACTTGTGCTGGCATGTTTGTCAACGAGGAAAAATTATTAAATAATGAATTTTCCAAATTAAAATATGAAATGCCAATTATACACACCACTTGACAGTGAAAACAATGTTACTCCAAAAAGAAAAATAGATAAGTGTGACCAGTTGATAGATAGATAGATAGATGATAGACAGATAGATAGATAGACAGATAGACAGATAGATAGACAGATAGATAGATAGATAGGACATAAGCAAATGACTGAACTAGTATAAAAATATCTCCTTTTGAAAACTCTCCCTACATTGCGGTGCAGTTTCACATTCAGTCGAGAGGCCGTGAATCAGACAAAATTGCTTACTCACCCACTGAGAGTTCAGTGATCAGTCTAGAGAATTGCTGTCTTTTTGCTGTTGTTTGCCCACTTGATCAGTCAAACGATTCCGAAAAAATCCTCAGAATACCAAACTCAAATCTGGATTTGTGCAGGTGTGTCCTTCTTGCTGTAAGAAAAGTCTAAAAGCAGCAAAGTCCGAGCAACTTTCTGAAGTCTGTTTATGGTTCCTTTAGCCAAAGAAAGCCGGTCTGCAGGCACAGAGAGCAGAAAAGCCTGGGAGATTCCTTTACAAAACACAGGCTCCAGCAAACAGGTCGGCCCCGAGAGCCCCCTCCAAAGGCTTGGAAAATATCTGCAAATGTCTAGTGACGCACTGGAGGCAAACTCAAGGATGCAGACAGCCAGTCAGACGACCCATAGGAAACACTGCATAACTGGGAGATTCATAAAGTTCTCCAATGAGAGTACGACACAAGGAAAGAACAACTACGGTGTCAGAGAAGGAAAGCTGAACAGGACAGGACGGGCACCTTCAGATGCAACTGCAAGCTGCGCAAAGTAAATTAATAATGTGCTGTGCTTCCACAATGTGCTAGCTTATATTGCTGGATCAGGTTGCCTGACATCTACAGTTTCACAAGACCTTTATTTTAAAACAGCCTAAAATTTTGAAGTTATGAGCACTTCCAAAAAGCAATTTCCTTTAGCCCCGATAAAAGACCACAGGGGGTTTAACAAAGTACAGATTCCTTTCGAATCAGAAATCTGAGTTAGCACCAAAAAAATAAAAGATTCCTGGAAGAAGGCACTTGTCCTGGGTTTGTGCCCTGAAGGCCGATGAGGAGACATTTTTTCCTTGTGAAATGAGATATAGAGAGTGAGCTCATTCTAAAGATGACAGCAGAAAGGCAGCAAAGAACAGCCAGAAAAGAAACGAAGGAGAACCTGAGAACACCCAACAACGAGAGTCTGAAAGTGGAGATCATGGAGCTCTGGCATACAGGAACACTATAATCAAAATCTCTCTAAAACACTGGCAGCTCTGCCTTCATTCATTTCCCTGCCAAAGACACTTTCTAGTTCCAGAGTCCCCATTTGAGACAAAGTGTAATGATGGTGTTGTGTAATAGAAAATCATGCGATTTAAAAGAACAGTTGACTCAAAAATGAAAATTCTCACATTTAAAAAAAAAAAAAAAAAAAAGAGTCATTATTCACAGAAAAATCATATCTTTGTCAACAGGGCCAGTTGCATAAACAGTCATTATGTTAAGATATGTAGTATGACCCACTAGCAGTTCGTCAAAGGGCATTCAGTCTTACTTTTTTTGATTCAAATTAGTCATTTTTCTTTCTTTCCACCCATCCTATTAACCATCCATCCACCCATCCGAGTAGGAACACATGAGGAGTTCATGAAAGCTATTCCCTGATCTATACAGTATGTTAACCCAGGCAGAATCACAGGAGACAATGTTGGGAGGAACGCCAAGAGCAATAAGAAGACAACTATGAGAGAGTGCTATGTCTGTGGATAAAGGAAATGGAAAATGTCTGAAAGAGGAGATCTGAATATGTGTTTCAATGAAGTTGGGGGACAAAAACGCCTTTAAACTTCAACTACAAAACAACTGTAAAGTTAAGGATGATTCAGAGGATTTAGGTCCAAAACAGAGTTGAGTCTGTGGTTCACCAAATGCTAGGGAGCAAATTACAGAGCCCTGGAAAACTGGTTGGCTACTGTGGTGAATGAAGTGGCCTGACTCAGAGCCACTAGTCACTAATTTTAGCCAAGCTGGGTGGAAGCACGCAGTCTAGTTGAGCTATTAATGAAATAACTGTACTGCTCTAAATAACAGAAGAAAAACAGTACACATTTTCAATTATAATGAACAAATTAAGCCATTAAAGTAAACAAACTGCACTTCATGTGCTTCATATATGTATTTATGTATGATGCTCAGCACATTCATTACATCTTGATGTATTTATGATTCCAGGAAAGCACTTTATAGAACTTTATTGCAATGGTAAAAACACTTCATTTTACAGTGCCACAGTTACACGTTACTACATGTACTTACTATATTAATAACAGCAAATTATAATTACAAGTAACTAAACCTATACCAAATCTTAACCCTAACGGTAACTCTATTGTAAGTACATGTAGTTAATTAATAGTACTCAGAACTTATTTGAGTAATTACAATGTAACTAAGGCACTGTAAAATAAAGTGTAACCAAAAACACATATGGAACAAAATACCTGAGTATTTCAAATAAAAAGACAACAAAAATATCTATAAAACATCCTAAACCAAACTGGAAAAAATAGTACAAAGTAACAGCAAATAACACCTTAAATTGACTGTGAAATTGTGAAGTAGAAAAATACTTAAAACATACTTATTTGTAAGTATTTATTACTTTGAAAAATCTTTTTTTTTTTTATATATTGTAATGTCCTTATAACATGACAACATCCCTGCCTAACCTGATTTCTCCTGGCCAAAAACATCCTTTCAGATAGAGCCAAATCATCAGATATGAAAGGACAGAACAGGTGTTCTGCTGGAGAAGAACGTCATGAATGTATCTCCACCTGATTTAAAGATCTCCTACCTTATGGTACGCACTGAAATGCAGTATTTCCACATCAGATTCAACATGAGGGCATTTCCTGCCTGGCTGCTCAATGAGGGTCTTCAAAACAAGATGGTGTAGATCCAAAAAGAAGGAGAAGAAAATACAGTGGAGCTCAGCATGTGCTGCTTGACAACTCAACTCCAAACATCCAGAGTAGCCGCTCCTTCCTCTTTCTCTTCTCTCAACCACAAACAGTGTGCTACGCCTGAAGTGCTCACGAGTGGGGAAAAAAAAAAAAAAAAAAAAAAAAAAAAAAATTCACTAATTCATTCACCCCCAGTTCAAGTTACAGCAGTTGTTGCTGCTTCTGAAGCATAGACATCTTTAGCTTTGTTTATGCAGCCATGCCCAAATGTTCCCCTCTGGGAGAAGTTGTCTAGCAACATTAAGAGGTTCCCATGCTAGTTGAAGAATGGAGTAGGCTATCTCTGTACATCTGAGACCCATCCGGATGTAATCGTTCTCCTCAAGAAGATGCACTCCTCCTCCTGTCAGCTGCTCGAAGTTAGCCTCATTTCGTTTGGAGGTTGTTAAATCCCAGTCTGTATCAAAGGGAAGCCAGTTTGGCCAACTCTTGCGCCATGTGTGACACATCTCCCTAAGGAGGCCAGGGAGGGTCTGACCAGTGATTACACCCTCAAATATGACTTGTAGATGTAGTTAATTACTCTCAATAGCATTAAATGAGTGTCGTAATGGAATTTTAAAGAAAAAAATGCTGAAGCTGTTGAGCTGAGTGGGGCCAGATTTGTCCTGGAGAACAGGCTATGAGATCATAATCAAAGCCTGTCATTGGAGTAAAAGCTTGGCACGCTCCATGGAAATGGATTACCCTCAAAAACTGTAACTTAAAGCCTTACGCACCAACACTGGAATACACATGGGAAAGCAAGACGGAGGAAAAGTCATGAGGAAAAAAAAAAACGGGATAGGAGCCAGTGAAGGAACTGTTTAGAAACAGAGAAATTAAACTATTCAGGAAAGTTTTCAAATGAACTTTAGGTTGGCTTTTGAAAGCTCTGCAAATACAGATGAGTGAAATATATACAGAGAGATCGATTTCAGACGATAACATTTGTTTTTGTTTGGCTCCGTTCACTTCCTCTTTGGTTTTGAAATGCTTCCATGACCTTCACGTTAAATTGCTTGGTGTCCACTGTAATTTGAATATTAAAACATTTTACTGCTGTTTTATATAATGGTCAGCTTAAGGTCAACTTAAAACTGTATGAGGAAAACTATCTGAGAAGAATAAAGTGTTTACATACACTTCTGTTCAAAAGTATGATTCTACAATGTTTTTGAAGGAAGTTTGTTTTTTCTCACCAAGGCTGAATTTATTTGTTAAAAAAATACAGGAATAACAAAAATATTATGAAATATTGTTACAATTTCAAATAACTGATTTCAGTTTCAATACATTAAAATGTAATTTATGAATTTTCAGCATCATTACTCCAGTTTTCAGTATCACATGACCAGATGATCAGAAATCATTCTTATATTTTGATTTGGTGCTCACGAAACATTTCTTCTTATTATCAATGTTGGAAACGGCTTAATATTTTTGTGGAAATATATTATCAGCCTTTTTTCAGGACTCTTTGATTGATAGAAAATTCAAAATAACAGCATTTATTTAAAATAGAAAACTTTTATAATATTATAAATCTCTTTACTGTCACTTTTGATCAATTTAATGCATCCTTGTGGAATAAAAGTATTAATTTATTATTTAAAATCTTTTTCACTGAACCCAAACTATTGAACAGTGGTGAAGTAATTTAGTATTCCAAATTGACAATATAGACTTAAATATTGTGCTGAATATTGACTCGATTTTAGAAAGGTATAACAAAACCCGAACAGAAAAGTTCTTTCAGAGGTCAAGAGTCATACTCTAGAGTTATATAAGGAATTTTTAAAGTCAAAACTGTTAAACTGCACATCATTTAAATAGAGAAAATCTGGAGGTTGAAAAACATGGTGTTAATTCTTCCACAGGAAATGTACAACTAAATAGTATGAAAGCAATTTCATTCAGCGAATGAAAAATCTAAAATCTGCTTGTTTTCCATATTAACTATAAAATGCATTACATTTCACATGCTGTGCAAAACAGAAACACTTTTTCAAAAGGACTGCAATAATTAGCAGAACTTTCTAAAGCAGTGTTGTTGTTTCTGTTAATGATATCAGAATACTTCCCTGAAGACTGCTACATCCTCCAAAAAATATCCTACCTTTCTCTAATTACTGTCCAACACATTTACACACATACGTCTAGACGGAAAAAAAGCACACAAACACACTGGCACACACACACATGCTTTCTGTAGCCTCCAGCTTATTGGAAGCAAAAGATTGAACAAAATCCAATTTGGACAAAAGCATTACAATTCAAGACACAGAGCACACAAACACACATATCCCAGCTTTACGTCCATCATAAAGTAAAGGGCTGCTTTATCGCTGTTAAAATTGACAGTTTAATACTGGCTACTTATCTCAATAATAGTCAAAATGAATTTATGAGTATGGCTTTATTTATGACAGTGTAAATACCTCTATATGATCTCCACCTGACATTCTAAAATAATTAAAAGACAAATCAATATTTATTTGGCAAGTAATAATGTAATAGCAGGATAATGTACAGTTAGACTGTTCTTATTGCAACATAACCACTTCATGTTATGTAATTTCAAGGCATTCATCATCATCATCATCATCATCAAAATAACCCTAAACATGGGCACAGACTAAAGGACTGCTTACACAATGTCCAAATCTGCCAAACAACACCATAGCATATAATAATAATACCCTATAAATGTTAGTCTCTTCTTAAAATAAGGCTTAAATTAATTTATCGATGAATAATAAAAACAAAAACAATCTAGGGAATGAATGAATAAATAAAATTATTGCAAATCTGAATATTTCAATTTGAGGCCAAAAATGTAAGACTATGTGTAAATTGAAATGCCTGGAATATACTTAACGTGTGTATTAGCCATCAACTGCTTGACATTCTCAACACAACACATGCATGGAGACTGTAAAATGGAAAGCAACTTCCATTTCATTCAAGCTATACGTTTTACCAGTATGTGCGGTTCAAACCCATGACCTTGGTGCCGCTAGCGTCATTCTCCGCCAGCAGAGCAATGGGAACATACAGTTCGTTCCAATTTACACAAATGAAATAAACGTACGAGAATGCCTCTGCTTCACCACAATTACAAGCAAAAAGCTCCATAAAAGGTGAGTCTGTTTTCAAAAATGACCACAGCAGGAAAGAAAGCAACTCTTGCTCTTTTTAAGGATTCAGCGTGAAGGACTCGGGACTTCAAAAAACATTCCAGTCTGGGACGTCTATGCTCACATCAGCAACTGAGGGGAATATTAATGACCTGCTCTGCTCATTTGCATGTTGAAGTGATGCTGTGTTCATCCCACTCTGTGGTAAACTACTCTAGTTTAAAATTGGCACAAAATACAGTTCTTAGACACTAGATACAGTAACAGGATGAATTCAGAATGTTTATTAAGGAAAAGAGGAAGAAGTCAGCAGAGATTAATAAAGAACAAATCAGTGTAATCAGCAACAAAAAATATCTATGATTGTAGTGATTGCATGAATTAATCAGTGTGTATGAGGTCATTTAAAGGCATAGTTCACCCCAAAATGAAATTTTCTCATTATTTACTCACCCTCAAGTTGTTCCAAACATGTATTCTGTTTCTTTCCTCTGTTGAACACAAAAGAAGATATTTTGAAGAATGTTGGTAACTAGACAGTTAATGGCACCCTTCCATAATAGGATAAAAAAGGAAATACTATGGAAGTCAATGGGTGACATTAAGTGTCTGGTTATCAACATTCTTTAAAATATCTTCTTTTGAGTTCAACAGAGGAAAGAAACTCATACATGTTTGGAACAAGTGAGTAAATGATGACAAAAATTTTCATTTTTGGGTGAACTATTCCTTTAAGGTACCATTCCAGTTTTAAAGGGCCAGAACCCCTAAATATACTCTGTACATTAATGCAGCTTGGAGGTTCCTTTAGCTAAAAGAGAGTGTCTTTTTTTCATTAAATCACCCAGATAATAGTGTAAAAGGCCCGTTTCTGATAAGTCAGTTGAAGATATGCCTGAATCCATAATCAATGTGGTAGTTTACCAAACAAAAAACTTAAAATGTCTAAGCTTATGAATCATTTTAATGAGCTCTAGAGGTTTCAGTGGGCCACTCATACTCTCACAGAGCCAGCTGCATAATTCTGTTCCGTAACACCGACTCAAGACTGTCTGCCACATGGCATGTTGAGAACAAATACAGAGAGGGATTTTTCTCTCTTGTTTTGTTTCTTCAGTTTTGTTTCAAATGTGAGGTTGAAAGTCACCAACGACACTGTATATTGTGTTTGACTGAAAGCATCGCACTGCACACAAAGGCCGCTTTGTGTGAACTGGGCAGTTTCCACTTATTGCAGCAGTCAATTGAAGGACACGGTTAGGCGAGAAGGTCAGCACCAACAGTTGACAGGGGATTTCCTGAGTCACGAGTCAGAGACGCCTGGATACCTTAGTCAGCAAAGGTTAAATGCAACACAAGCATGCAGTTTTTTTTTTTTTATTTTTTTTTTACAATGGTCATAGGAGGGGGAAGAAGAGGGGAGACCCATAAACGCCAAGACCTGGAGGGATCAGTAATGACAACCTCCTTATCAGTGATAGGACACAATAACTCAACATTTTAGAATGAATATCAAATGCATAAGGTGCAGTAAGTGTATAAAATAAAAAAAATAATAATAATAATTTTCAAATTAAATGTAACATTTAAGGTTACATTTAATTTATGACATTTTTATTTTCATTTTATCTTATTTTGTTCTTCTTCCCCCTCCTACGACCATTGTAAAAAAAAAAAAGAAAAAAAACTGCATGATGGTGTTGCATTTAACATTTAACCTATATTATTTAGCAGTAATACTTTTAACTACTAAAAAATAAAATAAAAATAACATTTAAAGTTTACACTTTAATGAAAAATATTTATATTTAATTTGTATATACATTTTTATTTACATAAATAAAAACTACTAAATACTCAATCATTATAAATAAAATAATTATTAATGATGAATACATTTATAAATCAAATAGTCAAATATTCAACAAATATTCAAATATTCTCAATTAATATTTGTTCATAAAAACAGCAAGTGTATTAATACAAGAACTTAGTTTAAAATAGTTTTAAATGAATTATAGTATGTCACATTGTAGAGCACTGTTTAAAATTTCAGGTCAACTTAGAGAAGGAAGACCATCCTCAAGCAATGATAGAGTCCCGGACACAACAAGGGCCTGAGGGGTCCCATGCCCCAAAATAGAGGATCAGATCTGTGATGGAAACGCTTGTCAGGTCACAGAAACACAATAGAGCTCGAGTTAAATTAGCTTGACTCGCTTCAACCTCAGCTTTACAGCCCTTAACTCACAATAACACAAAGATACACTGATCTGAGGTCGGTCACGGCTCTTTGCTGACTGAAAAACAGCCTGTGAAGGCTTTAATGAGCTGATCTGAAAACTGCTACTGAATGAGAACAATACAGTGCTCATGGTGACTGTATACGTTTAACTGCTTCAACAATAAAAGCATGTTTAATTAGAAATAAAGTATTTGTAGTGTGACAAAGAGAACAACACCAACGCATTGCCATAAGCTGATAATACCTTCATTCATTTGTAAAGTCATATTTAGTTTTTTTTTATAAAAGCAATCGAGATGCCAGCATTGAACAAAGACCTCTTACCTTTTATAGAAGCCATTGAGAGGCTGCAAGCAAAGAAACTGCCAGTAATCCAAACAGAATGTCTTAAGCTTCAACATTGTCCTGAGCAAGAACTGACGAGTTTTGTGATTTAGCCTATCACATCCCTGCTAGCCTGCATAAAAGAGCTGAAATGCACGTGGTTGCAGCATCACACCTGACTCGGAGGTGTTTGAGTGACTGTGACTATGCCAAACATCCCGTAGATCGACGTAAGACAGGGCCTCAGCGGCGGCTGTAAATCCTAACAGCTTGAATAGTAACACCCTTTGTGATGTCTCTCACACCCTCAATGAAGAAGTCACACACACCACGTGTACGACTCCCCACCGCTTCAGAGATGTGACAAAGTGTGTGAGAAATATATCAGTATATCCTCCAGCTCTAATCCAGCAGCCTCAAAACAATCCAAAAAAGGAAAGATTTTCCCTCAGCTTAGAATTACAGCTGCTTCCATTGTCAGTCAGTGCCGATGACAGAGTCCAGCTTCAGTGTGCTTCACCGCAACCACAAAGCCCCCTCCACCCCCTGCCTGGCCCGTATTAATTATGCTTTATCTGATGGTGCACTCCCTTTGCCAGCCATGTGTGTGCTGAGCAGTGCTAATCACTAGAAGCACATGGTGATCAGCAGGGACTGACGCTCACCAAACACAAGCTGGCTGATTTACAACCTCACTCTGATATGCTGATGCCCGTTGCCGGGATACGGGATCACTGACGATAAAATGCTAAATGGGAGCCTTAAGATGATGCTGATTGGCTGAGAGTGGGGGAGTGGGCGTGGCCAAGAAGGTGAACGAGGCCATTATTTTTTGGAATAAACTGGATAAAATGCAAAAGCAATAAGTGACATGCACTTTATTAAGGAACTTTTTTCCCAAATAAATTGTAGATGCAGGTTTTGTTATCAAATATTAATTGAAGAGTTAAATTTAGTAATTTAAGGAGTAAATGCACCTCTAGAAATTATTATATTACAAAACAGGACACTGTAAGTGACCTGCAAAGAAGCAAAAATAATAAAAAATTGTGAAAGAGAAGCTAACCATTTGCAACACCTACAATTCACTTCCTTTAAACATACATGTTATCCTAAAATGTGTCAAAATTCACGGACGTCATGTCCATCTGAAATATAACAGCAATGTGACATGTTACACCACACTTACTAGTTTTAAACAATATTTTTTTTAAACTATTTAAAAATGCTTTTTAAATGTACATTGCTTTTAAATATTTGTACATTTAACACAATATTTGTCACTAGAGCACATGACTATTTAAATGAACTACAAAAAAGCTAAAAGACACAGACTAAAGAACAGAGATACATTATTATGCATGAGCTGAGTCTGAACCTGAATATGCAGAGAAACAAATGAGATGTGACCACAATGTCATGGAAATTGAATGCACTGAAAGAGGTATATTTAAACACATGATAGCACATTCAAGCAATCCATTTCAAGGTAGCATGACCAATAATTACCAAACCCTGTAGGCACTCATTTCTCTAGAGAATATCAACATGCTCATATGTGTGTGTGTATTTGGGATTCTCGTCATTATGCGAGCTACTGAAGCCCCTGCATGCAGGCCGGATCTTTCTGCTCCCTCTCACGCCCTCTAAACTTTCTCAAATCCATCCACAGCCTGGCACTCAAACAAAACACACAGTCCTCTCGCTGTAGATTGGTACAACAGATCAGGGATTTCTTTGTGAAAGTGTAAAGTGAGAAATGCTAAATGACACTAACAGCTGAACAGAGCTCTATAGAGTTGAACATTCATATTGTTTGTTTGCCAAAGCACAAATAGTTTACAGTCACATGGTAAACAAAAACATAATTTAGCAAAATATGACAAACAATTTTTTGTGTGTGTGTGCGTGTGGGGAGGGGAGGGGAGGGGAGGGGTGTTGTTATGTGTGCCTTACATTGTTAAATTGTACAAAATATCCTTGCAATCATTTCCAAAAGGGTTTTTATTCATTAGTTCTTTGGTGATCCAAATGTTTTATGACTAGTACTCCCATCCCAGACAGTCAGTTCACTTAAAAACCATCCGCACACTGCCTTTCTGCAATTTAACTCGGAATTGCTTTTAATTTTATGTACCCTTTTACTTGTTTAAAACCCATAAACATTAGAGAGCCACACATGTCCCTTTTTCCTCATTAATGAATCCATAGCAAACAGCTCTTTTGTCTTGTGGGTACTTTAGGCTTTAGGGGCCCATTTTGTCAAGGAGGGGGATTGGGAAGAGGGGGAGTGGGGCTTGCCCATTAAACAGAAGAAGAAACATCCATCATCCGGTTGGCTGAGACTGCTGTCTTCTTTCACACAGAACTGAGGTATTTTGAATGCTCTCTCTCTCTCTCTCTATATATATATATATATATGTGTGTGTGTGTGTGTGTGTGTGTGTATATGTATATAATGTATTGTATATGCATATATATATATATATGTTTTATATATGCGTGTATGTATACATATACACACACAAATATATATATATATATATATATATGTTTTATATATGCAGTTATGTATACATATACACACAAACATTATATATATATAAATATATATATATATATATATATATATATATATATATATTATAGAGAAAGTTTGTTTTGTGGGAAAACTCACTGCTTTAAAAGACAATATCAATCCTATAGGCTAAAATTATCACTTCAAGTTTCATCAAAGGGAAACAAAGCTTTAATGGGGGGAAGTTGCAAGTGTTCTTGAGCGGGCGGAGGGCTAAAGCCATTAGTCCTTGTACACCAGGTGTTGGCTTTTCAGGACCCAGCTGTGCTCCACATCCCCAGTAAATGAGGCACACGGCTCTCTGGAGGTAATGACAACGGTCAGCACCAGAGGAAGCACATGCCACACACTGCTATTAATGAACCGATGCTCTGCGAGAACTCAGCACCAGTTAATGGCCCCCAGGCACAGCTACATGAATACCAGTTTTACGATACAGGGCATCATATTCATGAATGACACTCAAGGGAATGCAGGGGAAATTAAAGCCTATATATGGTAACACACATAAGGCTTGGTAATTAAAGCCTATGTATGTAATGCACGATTGCATGAAAACACATGAAAAGCGGTTTATTTCCAAGGGATGTTATCACCAGCCTTGCAGAAAACTGGACATCTCTATTGCTCACTAAGGCTGAAAAATAGCCATATAGTAATTTTGTGACATATTATTACAATTTAAAAGAACTTTTTTTGTTTTAAAATGTAATTTATTTCTGTGATGGACAAGTATTTGGTATTTTAAATGAATTTTATTACTTTTTTTGTTTTTTTTAAATTTAACCAAATGATCACATATGAGAGCACTTCACAATTTGTAGTGCTCCTGAAATATTAATTAACATCACACACAAAATATTGAATTTCTTAGTTTAAAGAATGATTAAAGTATTTACTATAGTACCTGATGAATGAAAGCTAAAAATACCTTTTATATTTATTTAGACAAATATATTAATGTGTATAACACTTTAAATGCCTCCAGAACACACTAATAGAGTAAGAAATATACAAACTTTAAAGCAAAATAAATAAATAAATAAAAATACTGTAAAATTACAACTACAAAAAAAAAAGTACGTAGGTTTAGGTTGCAAAACAAAAACAAAATTCTGTACAATTCTGAAGTCATCTACACGTTTTATGCCAAGTATACGCCTCAATACTATCTATACAATTATATTACATTTCTTTGTGATTGTTGGATAGCGTCATAACTTTGATATGGTGCAGTAAAAATGAACATTTGCAGAAAAAGCACACCAGTGAGTATTTCACACAGAGGCAACAGCTGTGTAAATACAGGTTGGTTTCATGGTCCTAAGGACTGTTTTGAAATAAGAACTGATTATATAACTGTGTTTGCTCAATTGTAATGTTTTATCCTCCGGAGCTGATGTCTCTTCAAAGACAGATTTTCTAGTGAAATAGAGAGCAGGTTTATTGAATGTACCAGTGACAAAAACAAAAGCTTAGAGGGACCTTTATATCAGGCCAAAAAACACTGCCTTCCCTGCAGGAAAAAACAGCTTAAGCTGGTAGCTATGTTTTTAGAACATGGTTTCTACCTGATCTAAGCTGCTCACACGATATAGGTGGTTAAAGTTAGTTTTTAGAACATAGTATCTAGTCAAGCAGCTTAAGGCCTCAATATGCTTCAAGCGAAATTGAAGAACAAACTGGTGTGAAGTTTGTTTGGAGTTCAATTTTGGAATTTGAAACAGCTTGCCAAAGTGGACTTCCCGAAAAAATTTGTTCCGGCTGGTAAACGCATTGATCCACGGTGATTATGTAATAGATTGGGGTGATCTTGCAGCTCCGCCTTCTTTGACATGGAAATCTTCTCTGGTTGAATTCTTTTTAGGCTGTCAAGGTTCAGATGCAAATGAAAACATGAAAACACTGGAGAAATTGAAGTTGTAATTCTAACTGAACGTGACACTGACACTGTTTTTCGTGTTTATTACTCTGTATAAAGTACTACATAAATAGACGTCTATATAAAAAAAACGTAACTTGACTTGACTGTAGTGCTAAATTGCAGAGGTTGTGCAGACATATCCATGTCGCTATGATCTAATGCTGTCAAAACTAACTGTTCACATTTATAATTATCATTACAGTTATCGTCCTTGGTGTGAACTGGCCTTAACACATTGAATTAAATGTGAAATTTTCGAAGTCGAAAGACTGAAAAGTATTTTCTCGTAAAACATACTTCAATAGGTTTTATACACAACTTCGAAATTTAAAAAAGAAAAAAAGTATGTAGATTTTCCAACAGCATGTTTGTTTGTTGACTAATCCACCGCACCTACAAATACTGCAAAACATGGTGTTGTGAGATCATGTTACTGATCTTCAGTCCCAGACTCCATCATGTCTGTACTCATCCTGCTAACTTCATTACTCCCCTCTTCACAATGTTAACATCCTTTACGACAGAGCTGTATAGCTTCTTTTAATTCCCCTGGTGAATGGGGTGATGATCCCTTCAGAGATACGTTTTTTTGATAAAATGCCTGAAGTGGCGTTATCTGTTCTCCTCTGGTTTGATTGGCGGAAACCAATAAGCACTAAGTATGGTAGGGCTTTGGCTTGCAGGCCATCTTAAAGACCCCCGAGAGGCCTTGGCCAGCTCAAGCGGGTAGGTGGGTGTGTAATTGCAGTTATTGTCGTGGCACGTGGGGCCAGATGGGGTCTGGGCTGAAATGATGAGCGTAGGCTATATTTTTGTGGCCTCAATATCGCTTCTCTGTGAGATAGCTATCACGATGAAGAGCTCTGTCTGGGCTCTGGCAGATAGACTAATTTATCTCGATATATCCTGCCATGCTACTACGATGTAGAAGGTGTCCAGCAGCCCAGGGCGATGGATCATGACACCCAACTGCCTGCAGGCTTGAGAGAAGCCAATATGTGCATGGCTGATATTCTAATTGGCCCTTTTTAAAATACACAAAAAGGCAGCGCCTATGGATATCCATCTGCACGGAGCACATAACAATATCTGGAATGTAAAAAACGCTTTATATTGGACTAACTGAGTGTTATAGCAGTCTGTTAATGGTCTTCAATCTGCTGAGGAAAAATAGTGCGACAACTGAGGGAATTATTGCCTGCTGATGGCCTGTTCAAGGCTAAATGGAGCACTGGGACATGTATTTACGACCCTCGCCAGGTTTCTGATGAGGAAAAAAAAAAAAGGAAAAAGAAAAACGGAATATATTTGTCTTTTTTTAGTCTGGTATTATCGTGATCACTCCCTTTCAAAAGGTCTTCAGAAAGCCCCTTTTTTCCTACTCTCAAAGTGGAACAATAGCTGCCTGTGGACAGTTCCTGTGAGAATCGCTCAAGCACAAAGAAACGCGGGTGCGAAACTCACACCCAGCTCTGGATGACATCAAATCGCGACTATTTATAGCTTCATACGCCCTAAAGTGGATCGTAATGACACTCCTTGAAGTGTCTCATTTGTTTCAGACATCCAAATGGGCAAATTTTTAGTTCTGTTTAAAGCATTATTAGATATCAACATTCACAAAACAAACAAAAAATAATATAAAAACAAAATTTAAAAATATATAAATGCATTAAATTCTATTTTATTCTCATTTTATATATTTTTTATACTTCAATTGGAATATATATAATTAAAACTAACAAAAACCATTCGTATACTATATACTATACTCATTTTATTAATTTGCATATGTTCTTTGTTAACTATTACTGCACACCCTTCAGGTCATTCATATACATTCATGCATCATGAAAAAGTGACCATATAGCTCCATGCTCCCTCTAGTGGACTAAGCCAATGCCTCTGCAGTCCATCCCCTCATTAATATTCCACACACTCATTTGCATTTCCTGTTCTATGCACTGCTGCCATAGGCACAACACACAGTCTTAATATGATCCTCTTATGAACAGCTCACGCAGTGCACAGACATATAAATTACACAGATACAAATGGCTGCATATATAAATGAGGACAGCTGGGCTTAGGACAGGATCAAATGTGAGTTTAGCATATTAAATTAATGGTTGCCTTCCAGTGTTGGAAAGCACATGCAAACTAAACGCCCTTAAATGATAAGCGCAATAAACTCAATATTGGAGATAAAACATTGTGCGTATTTATTCTATGTCACCGAGGGACGTTCAGCATCTGAGCATGGAAACGGGCCTGATCGCATATAACACATTTAAACGAGGTCTAATGGTCTAAGTATTTAACGACCGCATGAGATTATGAGACAATTAATTCAATCACAGACCAAAGAATTGTAATTTCGGTTTCACTGGCTGGGATGGAGACCGATTACACTAAAACTCATCAACTTCACTCATTATGTGGCCCATAATACCAGATTTGAACTAAAAATGGCTTGTTGGATTGATATCTGTAGTGGCCCTCAACACTAATGAAACCGTTACAGTCTCTCTGCTTCATTACGTTCAGATCATCAAAGACTCTTAATTAAGAATCATATGCATTTCTTCAATTTCCTAATGATAACATCTTGTATATGAGAACCATTTTCTTCTCTTTCCCAATCAAATTACGGTATGAACTCAAAGAGACACAGGCTGTGCAGCGCAAGTGGAAACCAATGACATGGTGCTATTTTTTAGGTTTGATGTGACAGTTTTGTGACTGCTCTCTTCACACCGAGATGAAACAGGGAAGCCTTTGGTGGGTTCAACCTTTGCTTTGAAGTGGCTGTGTGTTGCCAGCGAATGAAATAATTCCAAATAAAGATGAAAGGTGAATAAAATGTCAGCAGAGGCATGCTGGTTTGTGCTGTTCAGCTGGTGATAGCAGTGGAGTTGTTAATGGTGGAAAGTGAGCAATTCAACACAAGCAAGGCACTACATTACTGAATTCTAATGGCAGGGGGACAGCTACATTTTACATGGCGCCTTAGCCGTTAACCTGTTAGCCTATATTAATACCAATATCTGAACCTTCCTGTTATTTTTAACTAATATCGGTTGTTAGATATTGTGTTTTCTAATATATATATATATTATGGGCTGGGTAGGTTACTTTTAAAATGTATTTCACTACAGATTACAAAATACATGGTTTAAAAAGTAATTTGTAATGTATTTCGTTACATTACTCAAGTTTAGTAACTTAATCTAAACACTTTAGAATACTTCGGAATACTAATCAGTGTGGAACAAACACAAAAAAGGTCATTGCACGTTCATATCTCCCAATTCTGACTTTATAACTTGCAATTGTGAGTTTAAATCTCGCAATTCTGAGAAAAAGAACCAGCAACCTTCTGATTACAAGCCCAACTCCCTCACCACTAGGCCACGACAATGGTCAATTTACTTTACTTTTTGATTCCAACAAAGTCATACATCATTACAATTACATCATTACCAATAACTCATTTCTGAAAATTTGCTCATTGCGACTTTGCATGGGTCACATATAGCTATCAATGCACTCATCTCAGTGTACTGCTGTAGTAGCAGTTCAGGTGCCAAGAAAATAAAAGTAGAGTAAGACGGCAACATGTTCACTTTCTACTGCTGATTGCGTTGGCCATTTGAGACCTAGAACAAAGTGTTCATCTCTCTTACAGGAGACATGGTGCTCTTGGCTAGTTGTTTCACATAAGCACCATGAGGGACACGGAGCCTACAGTTTAGCAGAGGAAATTCTGTAGGCTATTTTTGAGGGTCATAGCATGAGAGCCCTGTCAGAACCAACAGGCTTTCATCATCCGCCTTTGAGGGCCAACATGAACCGGTCATTGGTCTCACTTTCTGCTGTTTGAGATAAGAGTCATGGGGATTTTCACTTCAAGGTGCTGCACCTACTGTCTGATTCCAACTGAAGAAAATGTCACAATTCCAGTTTTTAATGCTCCTTAAAGGAACTGAACAACATGCGAGTGAGTAGGGAGCTGTGGTTTGGTGGTTAGTAAACATGCCCATGCAAATAATACAGCACTCTTTTTTTTTTAATTTGGTCATTTTTCAATCAAATTCCCATCTTCTCTCCCAAATATTTAAGACCTTGCTCTATTATTCAACATCAATAAGTCACAGAGGGCCAACCTGTTCAAAGGTTACCTGAACAAATTCCAGTGACGTCTATGTTGTGTTGATCTGAAGATTGCCAGCACAAAGATTCAATTTGCATAATCAAATCGACAAAACTCAATGAGCAGCAACTGGTCCAAGATGATAACATTGATCATGAGGTTACATACAAAGACTGGCGCTCATTCTTTCATGCATTCATTCGCCTGTGTCAGCAGTTACTCACTGAAGCCACTGGAGAACGCAGCCATGTGTCATATATATAACATAAAAATAAACTCACTCATGCACAGGAGTTTCAAATCAAGAATACAGCTCAAGTGATTCTGATCATATGACACAGTACATGCAGACACAAATTCCATCTCTCAAAAAACAATGATGATAATTGCAATGAAATCTGAGCTACTACATTTTGAGTAAACCAATATAAAGATGGAGATGAGCTACTCACACATTCTGCACTGACTGTGAGAGAAAATCTGTATTAAAAATATAGTAAAATGTGTTAAACCGCACTACCACACTCTTACGGGTACCTGAAAGTATGACTAAAATAGACAAAATACTACATAAACAATGCATAGCGTTTCAAATTCTGAGAAAATTTGTCGAGCTTTCTGCCAAGCCAAGATCCCATGAGTTTATGAAACCGCTAAAGACGCCAATAAGCAACTAATGTTTTGAGACATAGCATCATTAAGGCAGTGAAAATACATGATACATATGTCAAGTCATATGATTAATTAATGAAATATTAAGAACATCTATTTGCAATTACACTGATGCTCGCACATACATAGCAGCTTCTATAAGAATTAAATGTTTTTAAATGTTACTAATTGTTTACTAAGCATTTAATGTTTTAGATTAGTATAACGTATTTAGATTAATTAACATCTAAACATTTCATATTGTATTTAAAACGATTTATTAGGATCAAGGGTACTTTTCCACAGATTTGCTGATAAATAACTTTTTTTATTTTAATAAAAATAAATATTTTAATTTATAATTATGATAATATATAATATATTATATACGTGTGTGATTTGTGATGTAACTCATAAGAGATATTATAAATTAAACATTTTTTTTGGTTAAATTCTGCATTAATAAACTCTATAAATTGTGACATTTTTTTCTCAATATGATAACCATGGCAACACTGAGGTAGCCCAAAGTCAAAATTTGCATATATAAAAGTGCATATATCTCAACAACCTATGACACTTCATCACAAAATTTGGCACACCTAAACTAACAGTTTAATCAGGTTAGAAGCACAAATCCCTTCAGTGCACTGAGTGACAGAATAATGCTGTGTCACCACGCTGAATCCTGCTCGTCTGACCTCAGAGCTGGAGTCTGGCTCTCGCTGGCAGGCTAATGTGAATGCCTTCCTCCTGCGAGGCATGGCACCACGCCACCTCCCATTACTGTCACTGACACGACTGCTGCCGCCGAGCTCTAAAAACACATTCAAATCACATTCACACACAAATCTAAAAAAAAAAAAAAAAAAAAAAGGGTGCTGTTGTGTTAGTTTCAACTTTTCGTTTCTGGGGAGCACGAACTGTAATTGTCCAATACAGAGAGAAAGTATGATTAGTCATGGTCCGCTCTGGAGGAGTAATGCGTGATCAGGGTGACCTTGAGGGAGGGTCACATGACATCGAAAGGCTGTCCCAATTCCCTTTTCTCCCTCCCCCCCCAGGATGAGGCACAGCGGGCGGCAGTGGAAGATGTGCAAGCAGACAAAGCTCAGGGGCAGATGGATACATGAACCATTGCCTTATGCAATGTCCCAGCTGAGAATGTGGCCTGTTTACAGTCTTTTTACTTACTTGATAAATCACAATTTCAACACACAAACAGTAATACATAAGTTACTAATTGTGTACCTTTTTTATAATGTATGCTTTTGTATTGCCACATGTTATATATCTCTATCAATCCATGAAATTACCTTTTTAAGATAAATATCAACAACATAGATAGTTTATTAAGAATAAATATTAGAATAGAGATTTTATTAATAGTAGCTGTATTTCAATTACCCTTCAAATTGTGCAAACTGAAATTGTGAATTGAAAATACGCCCAATGGAAACAAGTCAATTTTGCAAAATCTCCCAAGTTTTTACACTCACATGAGGTGGTTTTTCAGGCACTTCGAAAAAAGGAATATTTCGCAAAACTGCAATGGAAATTTTCTCATTTACTGGTGTACGTAAAAGCTGATCATTGGAGCAGAATTTTTGGACAGAAGATGAAACAGAGTTCTTTATTAAACTCATGTAAGACAATAGACTGGATCCTAAACAACAAAGAAATGCCACAATTTATCAAGACCTCGAAGGAGATAGGAGGGAGAAACACCTCATACGTAGCCGCTCCCTAGTATAAGGGGTTTTAATTTGCCATTAATGCTTGGATAACACGTCTATATCTCCTTCGATTAAAAATAATGGCTAATGCAGTGGCACAAACCTACTGACATCTGTTGGCATGATTTTTGGAATGACATATCACAAAAAAAAAACCTTTGAGTCGAATAAAATCAGTTAAAGGGATCATGAACTGGATTTAAAAAAAAATTATTTTATGTTTTCTGAGGTGCACTTATAATGTAAATATGATTATAATTGGCATAATTTAGAAATAACTGGCTATTTTCTACCTTGATTTTTTTGTTTGACGGGGCGTGTCTTCAGTGTAAATACCCACTGCTGTGATTGGCTGATTGGCAATTGAAATATGTGGATTCCTTTCCAATATTTTTACCACATTTTTACTATAACAAATGTCGAGATTAACGAATCATGAAAAATGTTCATTATTGCATTATATTTATTCCTATCACATGGTAGGATGAAGTGATAAACAGATGATAGTTTGTTGATTGTATGAATGCAGTGATCGTCGTTGCAATGCAATTTCACACTCTTAACAAAATGCTTTCACCATAACTAACAATGCAAAGACAATTTAAATATAGTAAGAGATTCATTGAAGTTCTTTGAAGTGAAAAATGAATTTTACTGCCATTACCGGTTTAAAAATGAAATCCTTTATTTATAGTTTGCGGGGTCCTTGCTGAGACCAGAACAGATAATTCCAGATCTTTGAGTAATTGGGCAAAGCCAGTACCGTATAGCATCTTGTTCTCAAAAAGTCCCTGGTAAAATGTACGGTACAAACACCCAGCAATGACTAGGATGGGATTAGGACGTTTGTTGAACATAAATTAATCAATTTTTCTCTGAATTCATCATTGTTCCGCAGCCTATGCAAAGATGAGGATTTTCCACTGCCAGGAACAACAACGTCTGCGTGGGACCGCAATCTTGTTGCTATCGCAATCTTACTGTAAACAATGTCCTACTTTATATCCACTCGCTGCTCATTGGCTGAACACCATGGGCGGGGACAACGATGCGATGACGTAAAAGTAGGCATTGTTGTCTTGCTCTATAGTCATATGCAAATGATTGTGCCCAGCTTGATTATATAAATATAAGTGCGAGGACATTTTAAGTTATGGAACTTGATGTATTAATGATACAAAGACCACTTATATGCCAAAAGACCATGGAAAATGTCACGATCCCTTTAATGGAAACTCCGTCATTTCACAATAGTTTTTTTATCGACAATATCGCAGAAGTTTTGCGCAAATCTGTAATTGAAACCCGGCTAATGAAGAGAGGTAGAGACAGATAATATTGTACTTCATAAAAAGATTAAAATCACCCTATTTTGTAATTTGAACAACAAATATCAAATTATTCCTTCAGAACATTTAAGAATTTGTTTGTGCCACAGAAAAACAAAATAAAATAGGAGTGCATCTTGAATTCCAGAGAGAGGGCACGTTCATTCAGCCAGACAAACAGCCGTACGCTCAATACGGATTGAAACTGCTGTCTTATACCGTTTCTAAAAATAGTCTTGGCGTGACATCATCAGAGCTACGTAAACACTGTCCACTTTGTTTTCAGTCTGAGTGCGAGAGATATCTCAGCGTACAGAGCCAACCTTATCCCTCTGCCCTCGGCTTAGAGAGATACAGCCTACGGCAAACTCTCAGAACATGCTGAATGTGTCTGCCTCAAACAACCGACAAGTCCATTAACTCTCTACGGGAGAATCAGATTCGTGACCCAAGATTTGGCTCCTCATACGTTGTGGTGTTTTTTTAAAATGTTAAATGAAGCATCAAGCTACGGCAGCAGTCAAGTTGTCATGTATGAAATTAAAACGGGGTCTCGCCCCGCAGATACGGGTAGAATAACAAGATCTGTGCTCTGTCAAAACCGCTCTCCTTCATTTATTTGACATCACGCTCATGCGTTCGCACATTACTGAATGCAATGCTGAGGTTAATAACAGCTGTGGTTTCATTTCAAAACAAATGCCAAGCTCAATATTTTCCTCACATCAAATGAGTCCTAGTACAATCACACACACTCACATGCACAATTCAAACACGTACTCACATGTAGTGGTAGCGATGACAAGCCATGAAGTCGCTGTGTTCTGTGTGAGTGTCTTGTGCGCACCAAACTAAGCTTCGGTCTCACACACACACCTCTCTCCTCTCAAACACTCGCAGAAGTGCTCGACTCATTCAAGCTTAGCCTCAGCGGGGCAGCAGACATCACGGAGTGTGTGATGTAATGTGCATTTCAAACACACACACACACACACACGTACATCTCATCAGTGACGTTTCCTATGAGATTCAGAGATTCTCACATTCATTTTCATATGATGCGTCAAAAGGTGAGCATTTTATTATTGGAAATGAATCATTCAATAGGCCCTTCTGTACCCAACCTGCCCTTGATTTGTTTTTGTTTACGTCTGATGTGGACTGTAGTATGGTTCAGGGAGCCAGAGACCCAGTTGGCACAGCGGTTGCTTAGTAACAGATTCTGTTTGTGAGGCTGGACCAATCAGCACGAGCGTGGAGCATCCCTAATGACACATACGGATTCATTAAGAACTAACAAAAGATTATGTGAATAGGCAAGCTGAAGACTTAATTATGCTTGGAGAGAAGTAATACCTCTTGATTCAAGAAAGGTTTTAATTACTGGTCGGCATCTTTAATCTAAAATCGCTGGCAGTGATTTAAAGTTTTTTAATTGTTGGTCTACATCTCTATTATAAAATTGCTATGCCCAATTAAAATCTTTAAATTGTTGGTCTATGTCTGTAATATAAAATTGCTGGGCCTGATTTGAATTTTTTAAATTGTTGATCTACATACCTAATATATATTCTTGGGCACCATTTTAATTTTTATATTGTTGCTCAATTGAATTTTTCTAATTCCCTAATTTAAAATAACTTTTTTTAAATTTTTAAAATCGTTGTTAAATCTTTAATATGAAATCGCTGGACGTGTTTTTAATTTTTAAAATGACGGTCTTCATCTCTAATATCACAGGTTGAGCACACATCGAGAGTTGCCAGTTTTATCTTTTTTGTGGAACGTCTCAACAGACAACCTCTCCTGTCCCACTGGGACCTTCCTGCATGTACCTGTCACCTGGTAACAACAACACTGTGGCACATGCACATTACAAGTTATCATAACAATACCTGTCAGATAAAACACCTTCCCAACATGCACCAGGAGATTTAACCGGCTCCCACACACCTTAATACCTCCACAAGCTGACATAGCACTCAACACAGAGAGGGGCTTTGGAAACATCTCCACCCCTGATATAACAAGGTCGGGGCCTTTGTTATGCTGATTTAAGCTCCCGAAGGAACATTGCATTGTGGGATCAGATCTTTTCAGGGGTAGGAAAAAGCACAGTAATGAGGCTGTACATCTCCACGCAAACACGCTCATTATGGAGCCTTGGTGGCAGGCACGAAGCAGAGACTTTTGGCAGTGGTGTTGTTCATGCATGTGTGGAGATGATGGACAGGGGTGGGGAAGGAAATCTGGAGGTGCATCCATCAGGGACACCAGCTTTAATGCAGCTGTCAAAAGATGCTGACATACTGATAGATCAAAATAATGTGCATTAAATTCACATGCTAATCCATTGTTAATGACCATTCACAAATACCTAAAACAAAACAAAGTCATCCACGGAGCTTCATATAGCCTATACATTGAAGGGAATGCATTTCACACGTAGTGCATGTTGTATGAGACATGAAAAGGGTAACCATTTGGAAACCGCTCAGAGCCAAAACCACTCTATAGAATCATTTCACAGTGTAACTGGTACATTTACATATCAAACAACATGCTACAAACCAGGGATGTGCAAAACTACACTAGTCAGTGGGTTGCATAAACATCATCTAAGGAGTTCGGGGGCATTCACACTCTTACAGTCAACATTAGCTAGACAGAATGCAGAATGTGAGGTTTTTTAAAAAAAATATGAATAAAAAAATTATATATAAAAAGGTTTATAAAAACAAATTTATATAAAAAAAAATATTTTAGAGGTGTTAATATTTTTTTTTTCTGCTGGTCTAGTTGAGCCATTAGTTCAGATTTTTTTTTTAGTGTCCTTCCATTCTGTAAGCAGATTAAAGTGAGATAAAAAAAAAATCAACTTCAAATAAATGCTGTTCTTTTGAACTTTATCAAAGAATCCTGAAAAACTGCATCAAAAATATTAAGCAGCACAACTGTTCTTAACATTGATAATAATAAGAAATGTTTCTTGAACAGCAAATCAGCATATTTGAATGATTTCTGAAGGATCATGTGACACTGAAGACTGAAATAATGATGCTCAAAATTCAGCTTTGACATTAGGAATAAATTATATGTTAAAATATATTAAAATAGAAAACCATTATTGGAAATTATAACAACATTTCACAAAAATACTGTTTTAACTGCATTTTTGATTAAATAAATGCAACCTTGATGAAGCATAAGAGACTTCTTTCAAAAACATTAAAAAAATCTTTTAACAGTAGTGGATATAAACATAATATATAACATGTATTTTTTTTTAAATGTTCATTCAAAATATTATTCATTATTTTATTATTTCAAAAGAGAACATGCAACAAAATGCAATTTATCGGTGAAATAATTATGCAAAATATTGATTACTGATTGTAATTTTCAACACATTTGTACTGATACTGTATCAAGGCTATCACAAATATTTTTTTTTAATCTAACAAAAGCTTTTCTACTGTTTGTTAGCCATCTAAATATCAGATGAACAAGTCAACATCATTGTTGGATGACTAATCAATCACAGCAATTCATCTTTACTGCAAACTCATTAAACACAAACACATCCTGAGCTGAAGTAAAGAACTATTCCACTTGGATTCCTGGAAACAGCACTCATTCACTCCCCTGGAGAGAACGATTGAAAATTGAGAGTATGCATACATGTGTAGGACAGTTTCAAAGAGGCTTGCCCTCAGACTTATTCACACAGTCAACTACTTGTGATCAGAAACAAGCCTCGGCTGAGAGGGCCGTGCTGAGCTTCTCTTTCGACAATGTTCTGCCTCTGCTCTCTGAGGCTCTTGTCTGAGGAGCTGAAGCAGTCTAATCTTTGCTAGCCCTGAGCTGTTCCCTAACAATACAGCACTGAGGGAGAAAAGATTACTTACAACTGAACATCTATTACGGAGAAATGATTTATTGATTTGCTGAGCGGTGGAAAACCAGAGGGAGGCAGGAGCTGGATGCATGCGAGAGATTTGCAGAGGTGGTAGGAGAGTTCATGAGACAGAATTGAGGCAGATATATTCATGAGGCAGAACTGAAGCAGAAGTCTTCACGAGGTTAACTTGAAGCAGCAAATTGCACGCCAACTGTCAATTATTTCATTTGCTCAATCTGACTACAGTTTAAGTTGAGGTACATTGGCAAACAGGACGCAGTGAATTTTGAAGGAAGTAGAATCATTTGAAATTCAAAGAAAGGTCGATGGATGGATGGATCTAAAAAATGATGGGTATACAGTATATTTATAATATCAGTAGGATAGTTCAATGTATAGGTTTTTGTTGTATGCCTGTATATATGTAGCACTGTGGTCCTGTGAGACACGACATTTCATTCCACTGTATGTCCCCACATGTAGCGGAATGACAATAAAGCTCGACTTGACTTGACTTGACTAAAAATGACCCAAGTTGAGTTGAAAATGGGCAAAACCAGCTATTGGGTTAAATGTTTGCTCAACATGCTGGGCAGTTTTATTTAACCCAAACAGGACGTAGTTGAATTTTGAAGGAAGTAGAATCATTTGAAATTCAAAGAAAGGTGGATGGATGGATGGATGGATGGATGGATGGATGGATGGAGAAAATGGGCAAAACCAGCTATTGGGTTAAATGTTTGCTCAACATGCTGGGCAGTTTTATTTAACCCAAACAGGACGTAGTTGTTTGCTCAACATGCTGGGCAGTTTTATTTAACCCAAACAGGACGTAGTTGAATTTTGAAGGAAGTAGAATCATTTGAAATTCAAAGAAAGGTGGATGGGTGGATGGATGGATGGATGGATGGATGGATGGATGGATGGATGGATGCAAGGATGCATAGATGGATGGATGGATCTAAAAAATGATGGGTTAAAAACGACCCAAGTTGGGTTGAAAATGGGCAAAACCAGCTATTGGGTTAAATGTTTGCCCAACATGCTGGGCAGTTTTATTTAAGCCAAACAGGACGTAGTTGAATTTTGAAGGAAGTAGAATCATTTGAAATTCAAAGAAAGGTGGATGGATGGATGCAAGGATGCATAGATGGATGGATGGATGGATCTAAAAAATGATGGGTTAAAAACGACCCAAGTTGGGTTGAAAATGGGCAAAACCAGCTATTGGGTTAAATGTTTGCCCAACACGCTGGGCAGATTTATTTAACCCAACTTAAAAACTATGACTGGCTTAAAATGAACCCAAAATAGGCTGTAAATTAAAAATTAGACACAGTATTAAAAGAGGCAACAATAATAATCAAAATGTGAAGATTAATGAGCAATAAACAAATGTTGATTGTTTAATTATTATTCATTAAACTTATTAATAAATGTTCATTTCCAACATACCTGGGATCATTATAAGCAACCAATGCAGAGATGTTTAAACAATAGTTGGAGTTAAATAAAAGTACCCAGCAGGTTTAGCCCAACTGATGGGTTTGTCCATTTCAATCCAACTTGGATTGTTTTTAACGCAGCGGTGGATGGATGGATTAAAATTTATGAATTGAAATAGAGCCAATAATTCAGTTTTCAATTTTGCAAATCTGAGGTATACCTAGCCAGAAACAAGCCAGAAATCAGTCAAAATTGAGCCAGAAGTGTCCAAGCAACAGAACTGAGGCGGATCCGAAGCAGAAGTGTTCAGGTGTCAGATCAGAGCCAGAAAGTGTCCATGAAGGATGGGGGAAACATACATAATTACAACACACTAACATAAATCCTTGCAGTTGAAATGAGCTCATCATGAGCAACTCTGCATGAAATATACACGTCAACAGTTTTCCATGACTATATGCGCACACACACGCTCATGAGTTGTCTCTCTCTTTCATAGGTGACAAGGCACCGAACACCTGACACCTCATCATCTGAAAGAGGGAATGAGTGTGAAACATATGGGAGATCTATTTGCATGCCTCACATCTCCCTGACTCACTTAAGAGTCACGCTCAGTCTTCAGCTCTGCTCTCCGCTCAGAGGATCACTCAGACTGTGTGTATGAATAATGGACACACATTAAACCCCAGATGTGCAAAGGGAAAGAAAGAGAGGAAGATAAAGAGAGAAGAAGAAAACTGAATTCGCTGCGGGGGACAGACAACTGAGACACGGAGGGGGACAGAATTGAATTATAACTTGCGTGATCCGGGGCTCATTTTAAAGGGATGATGGCAGAGATTCAGACAGACCCGTACAGCCCGTGTCAAATATCTGTTCCTGGATCAGTGTGCTGATGACAAGTAATAGTGTGTCTGGATATGCGAAATGCTAAAGCTGTTTGGCTCTTCTAATACACTGTCTCCCTCCTCTGGAAGAGAGCCATGCATGCTGTCACATAACAGTCCAAACAAACAACAACATGCACTGAAATATATGAGCCATTAATACACAATTAAATAAATGCTGTGGCATACATTCAAATAAAGATGATGCAATATATAATGCAATATTCCATTTAATAATTGAAAATAAAACTGTATTAGATAATTAAACACATTTAACACAACACGCCATTTATGTTTTGGCAGACACGTTAAAAAATGAATTAATTTAATATATTTATGACTTTGATATCGCTAGTGCCATGCTTTACTGTTTGAGCTGTTGATGTATAATATCAATTTACTGTTGATATATATATATATATATATATATATATATATATATATATATATAGATAGATAGATGAATTGTATTATAAATAACATAATATGTGGTCCTGTAGAGTAAAGCATGGCACTAGCAATACCACAGTCATGGTTTAATTAGAAGGAAATGCAGTTGATCAAATATATACCTTAAATGCTTCACAACTTGTTTTGAGCAAAAGCATCAGTCAGATGTATAAAGTATAAATGCAAATATTTTTATCAGCCTGACTGAAACTTCAAAATAATGCTGAAGTTTAAACTAGAAATCTACATGACCTAATGTATTTTTAACAGTAGAGAACTGTTTGGTAGATGAGAGTCCAATTGATGTAAAATATGACCAGTAGGGGGCAGTGTTTTCACACATCTATCACACAATGTGTTTCTCTGCAAATGGATTTCTACATGAGCCAAACATATACATGCTCAGATCATCAGTTCAAACAACATTTCAACAACATCAGGAATAAAAATTGTGTGTATGTTCCATGTTCATGACTAAAAAGGCTGCAAAGGGTGCAGCTGGGGTGAAAGGCACGAAATGAGTAGGCAACAAAATTTCTGCTCTCTGTATTGTCTGGCACTGACTGAGCGCTCTCTGAAGACATCTTCAGATGCTGTCTACAAAAAGACACACAGCAGGGAAAGTACGAGCCAATTCTCTGTTTGAAAGGAAGCCTGCCAGGGTGTAGCATATCGCTTCAGTCACAGCAAGACGACGCAATGATGATTACAATAACGCTAATCTAAGAGCACAATTGCTTCCATTATCATTACAGTTAATCACTGTGACTAGTAGACTAGTGCCGACAGGGAATGTTCAGAGTTAAAGGAAAGCTGGGTGTCAAATTGTACAGGTCACTGCAAAAACGACCTTCAACAGAACAAACGTCTGCCTCTGACAGCAGTAACTTGAGAGCTTCAACTGAGACGTTCGATCTCGAAACGTCAGCATTATCCTCACATAGAGGAGGAGGATGCTATGAATTCTATCTTGGCAGACGATCCGCAACTGCACCTGTGTAAAATCACAGATGCAAGAAAGAAAAGCGGAGAATGACCGAATGTGAATGCAAATTAGATCACAATTATGCATTATGAGACATCCATTCTTTAAATATCGATTACAAAATGACTGCGATCAATCGGCTCCAAAGGTCACCAGAAAGTCTGTCAGGAGTAAGCAGGCAATTATTTCAATTTGCGCTGTGCCTCCGCCTACACATACACACACTTGGATGTCCACACACAAACAGTCTCCTGAGATTTAATTTTGTGGCAGAATCTCTTCACTGCACATTCTCTCTGACCCTCTCTCTGGAAGGCTTATGATTCTCGGTGATGGACACAATCTTTCAAATCAAAGCCCTCCAGGCTGAGGCAACAATTCCAGACCCCTAAATCTGCTAAAATCTCCCACAATCCCACTGTCTTTGCAGTAGAGGTCTATAAGCAACAGACACTCTGCTCCAAACCAGCATATTTACACATATGATTATACAATAAGCCCACAATGAGTCCACAACTCAATCTGCTCTGTAGTAAGAACTAAAACATTGGCTCCGTTCAATCTCTCAAGTTGTTGAAAATATTAACAAATAAAGAAACATTAAAGTGCCCCTTTCATGCTCTTTTAAAGTTTACAAATTTTGCTTCGGAGGTCTACTACAATAGGTTTACATGAAAAAAAAAAAATACACTTCACAACATACAGTAATATGCAGTATCACATCTTTTCTTACAGTGTCTGAAAAGGTTTGATAAACAATTCGGTCTCTCTCAAGCCTTCAGAGTATTCTCTGCTCTGATTGGTCAGATTGCCTATTCACTGTATTATTCAAATTTCTTACAAACCTACGAGTCGTTTCAGGGAGTTAACTCCATTTATCGCGAATTTTGATCTTTGAAACACTGCAGACCGCTTACATTTAAAAACAGCTATATATATTTCAGTACATGAAAGGTAAAGTCAGAAAAAGCATTACAGGGGCACAGAAGTGCAAATCGTAACTTAGTATATAAATAAACTCCTGCAAAACGCGAAAGCAATGAGGTATAAATGTCAATGCAAGTATTCACTGTAGACCAAAAGACATTAAATGTGACACGAGAGCTCATAATCATATTACTGGTAATTGAGTCATCAATGTCCCCATGTCTAGTGAATCAAGGCCTTTGCAAGCAACTAAATGAAATATATCCTATTCACATCATAGGGGACTAGGGAGCGGAATGAGACACCAGACGTCACAAAACGTAGGCCTTGGCCTTAATAGGGCTTTTCATACTGCACTTAACCCCGGGTTATCATCATTCTAAAATCCGCTTTTAACCCCGGGTGTGGCGCCAAACTTGTACAGTTGTGAAATTATGTGGTGTTAGAATATCACAGCTAGACACTTAGCAACAGACAAGCAATCGCATACTCGTAAGGGCTTTTCACACTTGAAACAGTTGACTCTGGGTCATTCTAAACCACAGGTAAATGGAATCCTGGGTCATCTTGCGTTACATTTCACACTGCTCATAATTTACCCAAGGTTAACAATTAATCCTGGGTAATCATAAGATGATGTTTCACATTGTACATTCTTAAATCCTGGGTTAATATTCGTATTTGCATATTTGAGGTGTCAGTGTCATTGATTGGAAAAATGCAGCACGTGACCGGTTTACATAAGCTCTAGCATTGAGCATTCTCAAACTGCCAACTATATCAAGTTTATACTGAATGTACATTTCGGACTATAAAGATAAGAATGAATCATCTCTTCTTCACTCAAATTGTCGGGTTTTTTGTCAGCATTTGACATTTTTCCTCTCAATGCTGAAATTACTGTTTATATACAACGTGCAGTATTTCCGTGACTGTCTAAAGCAGGCAAATATGAGTACGCGATTGGCTGCATGTTGCAAAGCATCTAGTTGTAACATTCTAACATTGCATCATTCCACACTGTAGACGTTTGGCACCTCAATGCAGGGTTAACACCACAAAACATGTGTTTCATAACCCCAGGTTAAAAAAGCAGTGCAAACTCAACTTCTAGCATGGAACGAGGTTTACGGTTTTAAGTGTGAAAAGCCCTTTAAAGACACAAATAGACTGACAAATTTGGGCACATACTGGTATAATGGTATCGGGAAATGTCGCAAACCAGATTCGAACTTACTCAATGTGTCGGAACACAAGTGCTAGCTTACTGGCTTTGACACAAAAACGCATTTTAACGCTGCACAAAGAAGTCCAAGCTGAATTGCTGTGTCAATTCACCATGTCTCCACAGAAACAGAAGTCTTGTTATTATGCCATGTGTCCTCTACTGCAGCTAAGACAATTAAGACCAAGCTAACCCAACAGCCTTATAACTGACGTTTGCGTTTAATTAGAGTGAGACAGAAGGTGAGTCTCAAGCTCAGTGCAAGTCTCTGATGCTTTCGTAGCACTTCACCTCTATAAGACTCTGTCTCCGCTATTTACTACAGCATCTCGCCTCCCAGCACGACCCGTGTCTCCTTGGAAACAGAGATTTGGATGTGATTTGTGTGTGTGCGATGTCTGATGTATTGGGATACCGCCTGTCCCTTCAGCTCTGGTTGGTGAGACTAGGCAAGCAGCTGTAGCGTGTCCACAGGAGCTGATACAACACATATGCCAAAGACTCCTGCCGTACATACTGTAAGAGAAGACGAATCCTCCACATGAGAATGCTTCCTCTCGAAAAGAAAAGTTAAGTCAGCAGGCTGCTGAAAGGAGTTTGTCATTAGGATTGGAATGATAACATTTTCAATGGTTGATACCAGTAAATTTTACAGTTACCAATAGCAATGAATATTGAGGTGGTAACTCCTTTAATTATTACAGATATTAATGTGAATTATAAAAGCCTTTTCTGCCTCAGCATAAAAAGGTAATTTCACCATAATGACTTGCAACTACAACTTTGTCTCAAAAGCGAATCTCACATTTGCTACTATTCTCATAACTGCGACTTTATCTCTCACAATTATGATTATTTTTAAAGAATTAAAATTATTCCTCAAAACTGAAACTTATTTCACATAATTTTCAACTTTATACCTCACAATTGTGACTATTTCTCCTATTTGTGACATTATATCTTGAAATTGCAACTTTAAATCTGGCAATTGTGACTATTTCGGTTACGTATGGTGACGTAGAGTTACATTGTATTTACACAAAAATTTACTGAGCAATATTAATTAACTCGTGTACTTACTATAGAGTTACAGTTAGGGTTTGGTTTAGGGTAAGTTACATGTAATTATGCATAATTTACTGTTATTACTATAGTAAGTACATATAGAAAAGTGAAACTACGTCACTTTAAAACAGTATTACCACTATTTATAACAATTGTGATCTCAAAATGACAAAATGAAAACATGAATTTAAATTTCTCAATGTCACTTTATATCTCATTAACTGTCCCACAATTACAATTTTTTTATATCTCATATTATCTTTATCCCACAAAAGCAAATTTTATTTATTAAATTAAAAAAACAACTTGCTTATTTCTTACATATATATGTATTAAACATTAAAAGCCCTTCATTGGCAACTATCCTGACCTGTGATGTCAAAGGCAGCAGACAGGGAAAAAGACAAATACATTTTAAGCTTGGTATATATATATATATATATATATATATATATATAATGCATATAATATGTATATATGTATAAATATATATGTATATATATATATAAATAATTAATTGCAGGAGAGTTAATAGATATAAAGTTAGATATAAAGTGACATTGAGATATTTAAATGCACGTTTACAGGAAATTAAGTAATTTTGAGATCACAATTTTAATAAATTGTGGTAACACTTTATTTTAAGGTGACGTCGAGATATATATATATATATTTTTTACATTAACTATATTTACATTAACTAACTCTAGTAATTTTGACACTGTACCTACTGGTCTGGTATAAGGAGGAACATCTAACTGGCTTGGATGTCAAACTCTCTCTTGCTCCTTCTCAGACAGACTGGTTATGATGTTAATGTCATTCCTCTCCTCTTCCTCTCTCGCTACCATTCCTTTCTTTCTGTCATCTCCGGTCCACTGAATGCTGTGCTCCGCACTTCCACACTTGCCTGTCAGGAAGTCTTTAAAACAACTTGCAATTTGCTTTTTCCTTTGATGGAAAAGGTCGGTCCGAGCCATAGAACTTTAACCTCCTTTATAATCATGGCCTCTTACCGAATTTCGCCACTGACCTTTTGGGCAAACCAAAATAATGAGGTAAACGTTTTAGAAAAACTTCCATTTCATTCCCTTTTAGCCTGAATGGCACTTCTTCATTTGACGAGCACCATGAATTTCCTTACAATGCAACTTTTCCCATTCTTGTTCAATCATGGTTTCAATCTTTACACCTCATTCAGTGCCTCCCCAATTCAGCCTTCGCAATTATTTGAGACTAAAAAAATTCTAAAGACGTTTTAATATTTCACTACAAATATGATGCATGAGAGTCCTTGGGGACTGAAAACAGAGAGAGGGAGATAGAAGGAAAGCGAGAGGTTGAGAGGGCTAGAGTGAATGTCAGTAGTCGTGCGAGCTGTACGTGTTTGGACTCATGATAAGAAAGCGACCAGACAGAAAGAACAGAATAGTAATGATTAATGAGGGAAAGTGAGTCGTCTTAAAGATATTTGCTACATCATTTTGATTAAACACGACTTAACTGAAGCATTTTATACACTAAAAGAATCAAGGATATACATCTTCACACGGAAACACATATCATCAAAACCTTTAGACATAGATGTGACAACATTTACAACCATTTCAGTTGCTCACAAGCAAAGGCTGTGTTTTGGATGCTGTTTTCAAGCACTTTGGATGCCGTTTGCAAGGACACATTCCAAGCTCAACTTCCTTGTAAGAATTACATATGAAAGTGAATGAAACATTGCTATGGCCTACTTACTCCAAAAGAAAGCACTTGAAGTGAACACTCAGAAGGAAGCAGGGAATTACTTCTCATATGTAGCTCACTAAATGTCTGAAACGCACTACACGTGACATGCGTTACTGTATTTTAAATTAAAAAGTTACCATGATAGCATGGCAGCAAATTTGTAAGGTATATTTCCTGTTGATATAGTGCACGGGAGCAACTGAGGATTTTTAAAATCCCAGTAAAGATAGATAAACTACCTCAAATAACTAATAAATTATGTAAACACATAAATCATATTACAATAAATAATAACACGGAATCCATTGATGTGCTGGGGACAGACGGAGTCTTTTTAAAATTACGTAACCAGCAAGAACTTCCATTCCCTGACTTTCTTCACAAAAAGCAGACTGTCAAAATTTGATTCACATCAGCTGTGCGCTTATTTATCACATATCCTAAGAGAAAAGCCATCAATGAGCCTGAGGAAAGTCTGCTGCATCAGAACGCTCCTGTAACTGATAAAAAGAACCTCGGCTAAATATGCTTTCAGACTGAACCTTTAATACTTTTCAAAGCAAAAAGAAAAGTTCTAAAGAAACTTATTAGCCAAGATTATATTTTGAGAATAACAATGAGACGGGATATCATCACCCTTATCGAAACGTGCACCATTTAAAAGCGTGTTTCACCGCAAAGAAAAGGCAGAGCTCTGAAAGAAGATTCTCTCCACATAATAATGATGGGGTGGAATAATTGCGCAAACTAACTGATTAAATTCGGCAGTGTGTGAAGTTGGTGCGATTACCATAACTCATTATATTACCTATTTAATGTTGCACCCCTACTGCTTTGGTTCAGTTTAGTTTGTGTTTGGCCTGAAGGAAATTAGCTCATTTAATACACTTTCAAAAAACCCTGGACACGCACACAAATCCAGGAAGGAAGAAGAAGATATTTGAAAGAGATTCAAGATCCTTCACTTTAGCAAATAAGAACTTTTTGAAACTTCAACTAAGCTACACCCAAATTCATGATGGCAAGCCCTGAGGATACACAAGAATCAATTTGAAAACACAACACTTCAAAGCACTGGTGTTCTGCTTGTCAGCTGTTACAAGATCCAAAAAAACAAAAAAACAACAACAAAAAAGCCAAGATCAATACTAATGGCTTGAGTCCACACAATGCTTGTATGCTGTCATGCAAAGGTTTATGTAGCATATGGAAACGACATTTGAACGCAGCCAGCCTGAAGTCATGCTGAAAAATTAAATTTACCAGGACTGTACTGTTATTTAAAGATTCCCTGAGGAAGATAATTGCTATAGAACATAATTAAGTTTTCATTGTGAATGTACAATTGACTGTACAATTTAGGTCATATTACTCATTTAGCCATGTATAAAGTGACCAAACACCATTTGCTGTGGCAACATGAGAATAAAACAGCACAGCTAAAACATCAATAACTTGCCTGTTGTGAATCTTTTGCTCTACTTTTTGTTATGCTAGTACTAAAAAAAGGAAAGAAATGTGAAATTGCCAAAGACATTCACCTTTTTTTCCCCAACCAATCACTTGTGAGCAAATCACTTCGTAATTACGACTTCCAAAGTTGTAAGGAGGGACGTAAGAGGGAAGTGTTGATTTTGTTGATTACCTCATCACAATCACTTGACGTATAGCCTCGAAAAGGCTTTCTGAACTTCTCACAGATATATGCACATGTACACTACAGTTTAAAAGTTTGGGGTTACTGGTCAGTTAAAAAAAAAATGTAATAGTTTTCTTCAGGGAGGGTAAAGACACTGTTATATTTATTTACAAAATGTATATATTTTGTTACAAATGATTTAAACAAATTCAAATAAATACTGTTCTTTTGCACTTTCCATTCATCAAAAAATCCTGAAAAAGTGTATCACAGTTTCTAAAAATATTAAAGGGAACCTATTATGCCCCTTTTCACAAGAAGTAATATAAGTCTCTGGTGTCACCAGAATGTGTCTGAGGTTTCAACTCAAAATAGCCCACAGATCAATTATTATAGTTTGTCAAATTTGCCCCTATTTTGGTGTGAGGAAAAACACACCGTTTTAAATGCAAATTAGCTGCTGCTCCCCACCTGTTTTCCAGAAAATGGTGGAGCTTTAAAAGCTCGCACTTCGGTTAGTCAACAACAACAAAGCTGGAGAATCTCACGCAGCCAAAATGAAGAGTGTCAGTAATAGTTTTCAGCCTTACATCGTTCAAACCGAAGTTGGACACTGATGGAGAGACTCAGAACTTTTAGAATGCAACTGGACATTTCTGAATGGTTATAGTTGAATTTATGTAGTTGCGGGGAAGTTGATTCAGCTCATCGACTAGCATGTGGTGTTTTCCCTCAGCTTTTCCTTTTGTATCTCATAGAATAAAATGTTGCATATCCATGACAACAATCATAGTATGTTACGTCAGATGGAAGTAATAGTTTTTCGGAAGAAATGAAAAGAAATATTGTGAGTGCTTTAGCAAGACTTTGAAGCTTTTTGTATGAATAGACTCCAGTGCAGCTACTGTCTTAAGCTAGAAACATTTGGTTGTTTCTGTGGTGTTCTTAGTGGTTGCTTACTGGTCCAAGTTCAAAAGACCCCACCTAGAGATCTCAGGTGCCACCACCCACAAGACCAACATTGAAATCAAGACAATAAATCTTTAATATCTTGAATACCTTATTTATGTGTCGGTTTATATGTCTTTGCTTTGTCACTTACATTACATTGATCAAAATCCAATTTGTACAATTAAGATTTCTACTAGATATTAGATTGTGGTTCCTAAGAAAGTTTCCAGGAACTTAATTTTAAATTACAAACCAAAGCCAATTTTCCCTTGCATCTGGCACTTGGTGACTGTTACTTTCTGATGATGGCTGTTGGTTTCCAAACAGTTAGTTTTGCATGAAGTCTTAAAGCCCTAATCACAGATGCGCATGATTGTGTTCAGTGGAAGAGGGGCAAGAGCTGGAACCATTTTAATCAACACCTGAAAGGCAAGAGGGAGTACATGTGCGAGTAAGGACGAGGAGGCTGTGTGGCTAAACAATGGAGGAATGATATATAAATCAATCAATTACATCCCCTAACGCCCCACATCGCAGCAAGGAACACTCGCTGTGATTAACACGCATGCCGAGATAACAAGCATCCAGTGACCACCGAGAGATTCCCACAGCATCTTCACTGAGTAGATGAGGGTTAATCAAGTCTACAGCGAAAAATATACACAAATCCTAACCTGCAGTATATATTTAAAAAAAAATAAAGGCATATCAAACAAAACATACATACGCACTCGCTCACAAATTGACCTTAGTCAGTCATCATCATATTTAAAAACTATTCCAGTTTCAACACTAGTTTTATTGAAAACATTTGTGAAAAACAGTTTTGACTTGACCTTTGCTTATAAAAATTAAGAAATACATATTTTTCAAAAATGTAATTACAGTAACACACTCAAAATTTAAATGAATGCCGATTCAAAATTACAGCCATAACTCGTATAATAAATTATATGAGATGGTATGAAACTACAGAGAAAAATGCTTACTGACATTGTCTGTATAAAATTATAATCCAAACTTCATATCACTACCTTGTGACATTGATAAACCCGGTAAGATTTTATTCTAACTTCATGCATTCTTTTTTTTAATCAATACTTGAATGTGGATAAATTTTAAAAAAAAACTGCGAAAATCTAAAACATGTGCATAACCAACACTTCTAATCTCGTTTCGGCTTCTTTTCCTGTGTTTTGATCCAGAGATTCTGTACTCTTTCAGAAGATGCGTAATAGCGCCCCCTACCGTTTAACAGTGAAATGGAGTGCCGGAAAATTCTGTAAATGGTGTGGAAGCATTGTGTCATAAAAGGAGGAAAATCCAGGGCAGGGAAAGAGTTAATTATTAAGTAGAAAAAATCATTTATTTGGTCATAGAATAATGTTAACCTGACAAATCACTGAAAATGACTTTCTACAAAAAGACATTCGCATTATTTTGTAGGCTGAGGCATTCACTTATTGATCAGAGTGTACTTACACCCCTCACATTGTCATTTTCATTTACGTTCAAATCAAACATGGCTAAAGTTTATCAATCCACCATGCGAAAGCCTCAGAATGTGTTTCTTTAAACAGAATCTTCAGCCCCGCCAATTTCCATTCAATGCCATGCAATTAAAGCACTAATTACTGTGTAATCACGTTAGCTACGCCCAGAACAACAAACTATAGCTGAGCACAGTGGCAGAGAAGCCACAAGCTGGGGGCGCTGCGCTACAAGTGTTGCCCTATGGAGAGAGACTGACAGGATGGCTTGTGATAGCTCACCACAGCGGGCACATGAGCCGCGGCATGCGGCCCACCGTATCAACATACCAGCTCACAGCCCCAGGTCACATACAGAGACTTGCGCAACCACACGTGTTCAACATGGGGTTGGGAACAGAGATGTTTTACTGTTTTATGGGAGCTGTCTGATCCTACTCTGTCAAGATCACATATGTCAGAGAAACAGCGTACCCGTGAACTCAGGGCTGCCCTCGTGTATGAGGTCTTTACAAACCGCAAATCACAATGAATCAAGCCAAGAGTGAGCCAGAGGCACATTGTGACACGTGGGGATAGGGGGAGCGACAGAAAGATGGAAAGAAAAAAAAAATATCAAGAAAGTGAGCGAGTGATGTGAGAGAGAGGCTTGGCTTGTTATATAAGACGGCCGCTATTGCAGAGTGCTGTAGTAAATCCATGCGTACCATATTAGGATGGATTTTAATGAGGTAACAGCGACCAGGGTTCCACTGGCACGAAAATTAATTCTTCTGCAGGCTCGTGAGGGGTCAGCTGGTGAACAGGAGCATCATAAAGGTACACTGCATAATTACTGCTCAAACTCCAGCTGCCAAATAAACGGCCTTTATGGAACTGCCACATTGCCACATTAGGAAGAGTAGAGCGATATGAGAAGCAGTCAAGGGAGACAGACAGAGATGCAAGAAAGAATAAACGAGAATTGGCAAAAGAAGAGTTTCTCAAAATGGACAATTTTCTTCACACAGTAAGTCTCTCTCTCTCTCTTTGTAAAAAAAAAAAAATACAGTAAAAACAGTAATATTGTGAAATATTACTATTTAAAATAACTGTTTTCCATTTGAAAATATTTTAAAATGTAATTTATTCTTGTGTTGGCAAAGCTGAATTTTCAGCATCATTTCTCCTGTCTTCGGTGTCACATTATCGTTTAGACATCATTAAAATATGCTGATTTCTGCTCCAAAAACATTTAATGTGTACAGTTGACCCTTCACAAAACCCACCCCTGTTGCTATGCTCGACAACCCATGCTCTCTCATGCCACACATCATGTTCTCCCGCAGTCAAAAAAATACATTGCGGAGCAAAGAGGACACTGACAACGTATGAAACATTTTCATATTTAAAATATTGTAATTTTTTAAAACCGTTCAAACAATGAATACCGTATAGTGGCTCCTTAATGTGTCGTGACAGATCCTTCAAACGGCTCGTGAACTGATCATCTCTTCATACTAGTTCATTTATAGCATAAAATGAACATGAATGAGCATCGGAAGGAATATTGTTTCAACCGCGGAAAGACACGAGTACACACAATATATCAAGTTAACCAAACGTTAATCTACTATAGGCTACTCCCTGACTGCTTTGTCGGATAGAATGGCGGATTCGGCGTTATGATTGGTTAGATCGCCTGTCAATCAAACTGTTTGCGAAGGCTCAAGTGTACAAAATATTTGTGTACAATATTTCTTTTTTTCAGGATTCTTTAGAAAGTTCAAAACAACAGCGTTTATTTGAAATATAATCCTTTGTAACATTATCAATGTTTTTACTGTCACTTTTTAATCGATTTAATGCATTCTTGCTAAGTATTAATTTCTTTCATTTCTTTTAAAAATAAATCGGCATATTGGAATGATTTCTGAAGGATCATGTGACTCTAAAAACTGGAGCAATGATGCTGAAAATTCAGCTTTGGCACCACAGGAATAGATTACTTTGTAAATATATATTCAAATAGAAAACCATTATTTTAAATTCTTATAATACTTTTCAATATTATTGTTTTTATTGATGAAATAAATGGAGCCTTGGTGAGCAGACGTCTTTTAAAATAATTAAAAAATCTTAATGATCCCAAACAATATTGATTTACATATTTTCTTCATTGATAATTTACTAATTACTTACACAGCATAACGTATTAGAATACAAAAATGTATATTATCAAAGTTATTCTAAGACTCTTAATGGCTGTGTTAACAATAACATTTTTGGGTTGGTTGCCAGAGATTTCATCAGAGACGCAGACTGCTCTGCACTCACACAAGAGTTGCAGGCTACTTTCTTCAGTGTACTGCATCTGACACTCATGAGACATGAGTTTTGGTAGTGATAGTCTGCTTCTAAAAGCGTATGAAACATATGAACTGCACCTAACTTGTCTGAATCTAATCAGAGTGATGAAGACGAGAGAAGAATGTGAGTTCAAGTCCGGTGTCACTTTCCGACTCCTTATACCCTCTTCTTCCAATCACTACTTGTAAATTTCGGGTGTCCTTCAGAAGTAGTTCTCCTCTGAAGGGGATGTGATTTATTAAAGTTTGAGAACCTGTGTGCAAAAGAAAGACTAGCAGAAATGAAAATGAGGAATAATGCTTCTTTCAGAATATAAGAGAAAAAGATGTAAGGCGACCATTTTCTAAACTACCACACCAGAGGATTCCAAGAACAGTGTATGCAAACAAAACACCCTTGACGCATAAAGAGGGCCAGTCTTCTGAAGGAGGAGGTCATTAAGTAGACGGCTGGTGTCAGGGTGGGCTTTATTTGCTCACAAAGACCTGTTTTGCTTTAATCCACCATGAGCTGTGATGTGTTAAATTGCACCGGTGTCAGAAAATAACAGGCCTTCACACAATAACACGCACCCTTGTCATTAAGAAGGGCTCACGCAGAACCGCCGTCTCAAAGCAGGAGGGCGGATGTGGGGGTTCAAGTAACAGCATTGCTTTCGCTGTAACGACACTGCAGCTCTGAACAATGTGATATTGCATTACTCACGTCGCATCAATTAAGACAACGAAGCCAAGAGCCTCGTTATGAGATGTTTTGTCTCAATTCTGAGGTTAACTCAAATTCCATCAGCAAGATGGACAGGGTTGGTGACACGTTGGTGTGGAGCTTTCCTCACCGACCGGATGACAAGGCACAGATGGGGATTGGGTGTATGGATTTTTGGGATTATACCATCCATTTAGCAGACCAACAAACAAATGGAGAGAATAAATAAATAAATAAAACAATAGCTAAAGTAAAGCAGTGCCAGACCGATTTAAAAACCAGGCCAATTAATAGTCTGGCAGTTGGCATTGGGGATAACGTGCCTGCTTGGCTGATTAACAAAATTTATTTGCATGAAATATTTGAGCAAATATTGTGTAAAACTAATGTTCAGTTACTTTCAGACAATTTGCTATTATTAAAAAAGATGCAAGACACACTACCGTTCAAAAGATTAGGGTCAGTTAGATTTCTTCTTTTTTTTTTAAATTACACCGATCAGGTATAACATTATGACCACCTTCCTAATATTGTGTTGGTCCCCCTTTTGCTACCAAAACACCCTTGACCCGTCGAGACATGGACTCCACCAGACCCCAGAAGGTGTGCCTCCATGGATCAGACTTGTTTGTTCAGCACATCCCACAGATGCTCGATTGGATTGAGATCAGGAGAATTTGGAGCCATGCATTGTTCTATTCAAATTATCATGAATTGACAAAAATGAGCAGCAAAATTTCTTTCAACATTGAGAAGAGATATCAGCGAACACAAGCTCCGAAAAACGCCAACAGGCTCCATCAGGGAAAACACACTTATCCAACAAAATCCCACAAAGTGTCAGTTGGTGTGGTATGAAATGGCCTTTCTAGCATTCTAGAATGTTGAGAAAGGGCCAGATGTCTGCACGTGTCTCCACATTTCTCCCAAAAGCATTCGGCCGGTTTGTGCAACAGGTGGCTGGACTTACCCTCCTCTCCCAGTGCTCTGGGATGGGGTGCGAGTACAGCACTATTAGTATCCGCATACTTTTCCAAACTTGGTAATAAACATCTCTCTTACAGCTACCACCTGGCATGAACTATCCTCAGTAGAACAGCTATCTGAAGTATCCATGACTGAATAGAATCCTAATAGATGCATTATCAGCTGCCGGATGTGGGAGAAGAAAAAGACAACTATTATAGTCAACATTTAAAGTAATATTTAATAACAGTTCATTTAAGAGTTATTATTCTCTGACAGGAGTTATAACTGTTAGTGTGAACAGAGCTTGTTAAATAAACCAAACAAAAGAAACATTTCCAGTTCTCTATACTAAATTATTACTGTGGATTATATCGATTCACTGAACTGGAGAGAATCTTAACATGGACAGGAGAATTATGGTGGAGGTGGAGAGGTTGTTGAGTACGCTTTAGCTGCAGGTAGCATTAGTGTGATAACTTTGACATTGAGTTTTGAGATAAGAGCAAACAGTAATGCATGGTACAAATTTCCAATTTTCTCAGTGCTTATAAGCCTTGATTCTAAACTGATTTTTACATCATATAAAACCAACCTCAAGAAATATCAGTATGAGTCGTAACTGTGCAAGAAGTGAAGAACACCGTCCAGTGAGAGAGAGAGAGAAAAAAATCTGGGTTTATCATATTTTTTTACTTTTTTTTTTTTTAAGTTGTCTCTTGTGCTCACCAATGCAGCATTTATTTGATCAAAAACACCTTAAAACAGTAATGTAAAATAGTATTACAATTTAATACAACTGTTTTCTATTTGAAAATATAATTAATTATTTCGGTGATGGCAAAGCTGAATTTCCAGTCTTCAGTGTCACATGATACTTCAATCATTCTAATATGATGATGCTCAAGAAACATTGCTTATCATTATAAATATTGGAAGCAGGCTTCGTTTTTATACAAATTATGATCTCCCACCAATATTGTCATCAAGATTGTTATTTAATTGGGGAAAAGTAAAAAAAAAAAAAAAAAAAAAAAAAAGATTGAAAATAACAAATGCTGTCCTGCCCACCTCTTGTGCAAAAACATTTGGTTATGTTGGGAGTTCCAAATGATGCCAGTCCCAAAGTTTTTTCCCAACAGCATGGCAGATGGTGGGACAGACCTCTGATTTTGCCGCCCCTCCGTCTGTGAGGACAAGTGAGTCGATCTATTTTACAGAGACCTCTCCAGCAGCCTGTGGCAGCGTTTAAGCCTCACTTTATCTTTGGCCACAGAAAGGGAGAGACACAGGGGGAAGGAGCCTGAACACGGGGACAACCGATGCTATACATTGTTCAATAATGACCCCCAAAAACGCTTGGTGATGCGATGACTGTGGCGAGCAGTATGTCAGTAACAATTAAAGGATTGGTATCTCAGGGCAGATTATATGCTCTATCTGAGGGGGCTCAGAGTCTATTCTCCCTTATCTCACTGTGCACTTGGGGGACCTACAAATACTTTGGGCTCCTGAGTTAGATGAAAATAAACAAACCACAAATTACAACAACCCCCCCCCCCCCCAAAAAAAAAGGTACAAAAGCTGTCACTGGGGTGAAAGGTATCAAGATACAAATGTGCACTTTTGATACTAATATGTACCTTTAATATATTAATACGTAGTGACTGTTTTTGTACCTTTTTTGCCTAATGAATTTTATCAAAATGTCTTGGATGTGATATTTTATGAAAGATGTTTACTTATATCATATGCTCAGAAAATTGCTGCATAAGAGGAGAAAATGACTTTTAGTGATATGCTTAGTCAAGGCATTGATCCTGACTATGAATAATTAACACATATTGCTGTAAGATGAGAGAGGCAAGTTCCTGTTCACCACCAGAGTTTAGATTACCATCTCTTTCTGAGAAAGTCCTGAACACACTCTAACAGCTATTTGTTCATACTAAGGCTGGCAAAAAAAGATTATATAAAATCTTCAGCTTTTGTACAATATGCAATATTATATATTTGACGATAATAATAATTGCACATGAATAATGTAAAAACAACAACAACAAAAAAACACAAATTGCTAAAATGTCCACATAAGCTCATATCAACTTTCTATCTTTCTAGACTGATTTCCCCCTGAGGACTCAAATGCTATAATTAAAAAAACTACCTTGAGACAAAGGTCAATTTCACAAGAATTAAGCGTAAAAGATGATTTTCGTGATTAGCTAAATAGCTTGCATATTAAAATGCACACACATGAAAAGAAGCCTCTCTCTAACAGAGTGAGAGCTATAGGCCGTTATGCATTTACATACACCGTCATATATAACCTCACTGCCCTCAAGCCATAATTAAAGAGAAATGGGCAGATTAGTGTGTATATGAAATTACATATAATCCTATATGTCAAAAAAGTATAATTATGACAGTTAGATTAGTAGATCTGGCTAGTGAAGGTCATAGTTAATAATACAAGTTTAATAAAACCCGAATCACATTTCTTACATTCATATAAGCTCATTACCTTCAGGGTCCATCTGCTTGACCAGCTGAATTTCAAACCAATTAAAGCCCTGATGAAATCAAAATTGGAGTTTTGTGGCTTTTCATTCAAGTGTATTAGGTTTGAACTGATCCATATGCATGAATAATCTAAAGTTTTTCTCTGAAATAATTTGCGATATGTTTGAACTTCCATCGTCTGTACAATGAGATTGGTGACAATTAGTCCTAAAGATCCAAAAAGAAAAAAAAGAATGCATGCCTAAAAAAGCAGAAAGTTATACAGGTTGCACAAGAGGGTGCATTAAAGATTACATCATTTTTTTATGTTTGGTTGAACTCGCTCTCTCTCTCTCTCTCTCTTTTTTTTTTTTTTTTTACCAACATCTCAAATCTAGAATTACAAGGTGTATGTTCCAGTTGGTTGCAAGTTCTGAGTAAATTGTACTTTCATTTAGAAATCAAATTAGATTTCATGTCTCAGTAGTCTCTCAGGTCAGAGTGCAATATACCATCTCCCTGTCACTACAGAATTACAAATGTGTAACTCCGTTTGAGAAATAAAATCATGAGAAACGCACATCCTCTCCCCCCACCGAAAAATTTTCAGTTTTGTTCAAAACTACATTAGCGGTGAGGATATAAGATACCCAACTGGCTTTGTTTAATCTAATGGGAGTAAATCAGAGCACTCGATCTACAATCAGCACACTCACTGTTGCTTTTGGAGGCTGGCACCTGTGTCACTTATACCTCCTCTCAGCGCGGACGGGGAGTTAATTAACTGCCTGTAGGACTTGGTCCTTTGACAGGCACAGAGTTGGACACATTCAGTTCCACAGGCGTTTAATGTGATGAATTAGCTCTGCTGCCCACTTCCACATACACCCCCCCCCACCCCCCTTTGTCTTTCACCCATCCTAAGTAGGAACACCACAGTGTCAGATAACAGTACAGATGAGATGAAACGCAGTAGGGTCTTTAAAAGACAGATGGGAAGTGAGGTAACTTCTGCTTCTGTTCACACACACCATGTCTCAGCGCATTCTCCGAGACGGCAAGTGAGCCGATACAAACAAATAAATTTATTGCATTTTTATTGTGCTACTTTTGATGTAAAAAAATACTTTTAAGAGACTATGTTGTGACCATTTTAAAATATTATGTAAAATAATTTAAAACTATATATGCTGTCATTTAAAAGCATGCAAATTTACAAAATTAAAGCTGCATTTATTTGATAAAAAATACAGTAAAAACAGCAATATAGTGAAATATTACAATTTAAAATAACTGTTTGCTATGTGAATATATTTTAAAATGTAATTATTCTGATGTCAAAGCTGATATTTCAACTGTAGTCTTCAGAGTCATGTGATTATATCATTCATATAGCATATTAATATCCTTATTAATATGCTGATTTGGTGCTCAAAAATATTTATTATTATTGTCATCTTTGCTGAAAACAATTGGGCTGCATAATATTTTTGAGCACCAAATCAGCATATTAATAAGGATATAATAAATCTTTTATTTATTTATTCAATATTATTATTTTTTAAGGAAAATTGTGTTTCATAGGCCCTAAAGTGATGAATGTGAGGATGGAGGTGCTAGTTTTAGTTTGTCATGTAGGCAAACCTGTATTCATGTAATTCTCCTTTAATCCTGTATTCCGAAACATTTGCAATTACTCCAGGCATTTTTGTTATTTCACAACTTGTTATCTAATAGATGACGACAAAGGAGGTCTGTGTGAAAATGCTGAATGAGATAAGTGCTACTGACCTACAGAACTCCCTCACGGACAATTCGTGAAGCATTGCTCTACTGCAAACTGTCCATGAACTTGACCATCAATCAGTCAAATGTGGGGAGAGACTCTCACTCATACACACACACACACACACACACACACACACGCCAATATTCAATCCTTCGAGGGTTTAAAGGCCGAATAAACAGCCTGTGTCTTACACCTCTTAACTCTTAGTATCAGATCGTTTTGACATGGGTCAGAATTTATGGTGTTATTGCAGAACACTTGCATAATACAAACACATTCCACTGGATAGTATAATTCTACTGTATATGTAAAGATTCTCAGTAATCCACATGAACTTAATTTATTAATACAAATTCATCTGACTTAATATGTTCAGCCCTGTTAATATTGCCCATTTTGATCAAGTAAATAAGACAAAAAATAAAATAAAAACTATTTTCTTTTATTTTAACTTATATTCAACACATTTCTTTTAACCAGTGAGGCCTATTTAATTTATTGATTTAATTAAATGTTTTTATATATATATATATATATATACACTAACTTTCTTAACTTAACTTACTTACTTTACTTAACTTACTTTTCTTTTATTCGATTCCTTACCCTATGGGTCAATGTAGAATTTTCTAGTCAAAGTGGTTCTTGCTCAAAATAATAAGAAGAAATGTTCATCAGATGTACAAGGCAACAAATAGAACGACTCACTTCTACTATACAAATATTGTATTAATAACCACTGATGTCTCAAATGAAACTCTCATTCCACACTTCAAGCACATATTTACATAGACTAATAGCATTACAACGTGCGGTAGGGAATCAAAGTAAAGGTTTTTCATCTTTCAGGGGGTCTGTTTTGTGGAAGCATGCTCTGCTGTTTTGCGGTCCATTAGCAGCTTCCAGTGAAGCATGCTGGTTTGACTGTTGTCGAAATTCTTCCTCCTGTGGTGACAAGTTGAGACGTTATTTAGACAAATCACACAGACTGGGCCAGTATACGCACTGTCATGGTTGACAACAGAGCCACTGCTGAGCAGAAAAGACATTCAAGACCTCCAACTGCCAAACTTTACTTCTTAAGACTTTTCTAAAGGCTCAAATGACAGTTATTATGCAAAGTACATTACAAAGAAAAAGAAAACTAACATACAAGAGGAAATTGCACTATTTGGGAATTTAGTATGCGTGCGGCACATTAAAGATGTAAAATATGGTAAGTGAACAGAAACATCAGGTCCTGATGTATCAGGGATGGATGTGTAAGCCGAGGAGTTAAGATCAAAGTAGCTTGGATGCGAAAGTCTGCTAGTGGATTCAAGCATATGACTACCTCCTGCTCTACCCAGCACGCATACTGATGAATTCCACACTCAACCACTCCTTTTAATGGACACGCAAAGAATCCCTGTGAGAACCAGAGGGTGGAGACAGATTGACTAGACATACATATAACACGGAGAGTATGTTAGCACGAAAAAATCGTTATTGTCTCTAGGCTTATGTATGGAATGAAATACAAAAAATAAAATGAGTATTTAATGTATATTACCCCATACAATACCATATTCCATCCATACTGAAATGTTGCATAGTACAAACAAATACACATACTGCATGAATAGAATGTACTGCATTCTGTAAAGTATATAGCAGCGGAGTACATATTAAGACAGTATGCAATGAAATGACACAACAGGTAACTAAGCAGCTGCTGTTTAGATCTATGTCTGCCTAGTGTACAATCACCTGAAAGCATTTTTCCGACAGTAACCACCATCGATCTCATGGTCTCTGAGTGGAGACCTTTGATTACAAATATGAGGTTATTGCAATTAAGAACGGGCTCGTTGAAGTTCAGAGGCTATAATTTGCATGCTAATATGTAGCAGAGGCAAGAATCTTCTTTTATTTCATCTAAAGTCAACATTGGCCTTTAAATGTAATTGCATTCTTGATACAGAATGTGTTTATTACCTTGTTAGCTAGTAATGAAGCATTGAAGAGCAGGAAAACAATACCATTTGAAGTATTAAGAAACGGTTAATATGACAGTAGTACGACAGTCTTAACTTGTGTATCTGAATTGCACTTGGGTCTCTGATCAATAGCAATTTCCTTATTGCCTCATCAATTCCCGCAGCCATGCCTATGTGCAATCTACACTCTTTGGAAAAACATGCCTCAATAACTACATTTCTGCAAAACTTCAAAAAGGTTCAAAAAAGGTCGAGGGTTACTCTTCCACAGCAAATCTATGTATACGGTCGTCTGACAGAAACTACTTACTATAGGTTTTAAATGTGAATATTTTTCTTACAAAACCCATTGCTTGACTTCAGAAGGCCTTTATTAACCCCCTGCAGTAGTATGGGTTATTTTTATGATGGATGGAAGCATTTTTTTGGGGCCTTAAAATCCTAACCCCCATTAACTACTATTATTATAAAGCTTGGAAGAGCCAGGATGTTTTTAAATATATCTCCGATTGTGTTAATCTGAAAGAAGATAGTCATATATACCTAGGATGGCTTGAGGGTTGGTAAATCATGGGATAATTTTCTTTTTTCGGGAGATCCATCCCTTTAACTTTTATTTTTACTTTATTTACAGGCCTGATCTCATGCTTGCACACTTTAATGTTCTTTCATTTCATCCTTTTATCATTGCCTTCCCTGCATGGCTCAAGCAAAGTCTGATCTCATGAAACCAGGATTGAGAGATCTCTGAACGCTCCACCCAACTGTTTGAGCCCAAGATCCCACGGGATGACCGACGTTATTTGTAGTTGCACTCTAGGCCTGACATGTTATCTCGATCTGTGGTCAACGGCAGTTAATGTACAGAGACGTCTTGAGCCCTCGCGGTAATCACTAATGTTTATCAGAACCTGTCATCTCCAAAGCTAATTAAAAATCATCAAACAAGGCTAAACAACACAGCTAATTAACAGGACACCGAATAACAATCCTCCACGGACGCCAGGCTAGCATGAATTTTCATACAAACTAGAAGAGGCTTATAATCATGAGAGTTCTCTGGACGTGCTCTGGGCTATGCTGGTGTGCTGAGACAAAACAAAGACTACAATATTTTCTATACCAACTATATCGTGAAAAACTTTTTTTTAGCATGTAGCAATGTTAGTTTTTAGTCCAATTAAAAATACTAAACATTATATATATATCTTCTGACTGGCTGTAAGTTTGTGCAGCACAGAAAAATTGTTTGATGCTGGAAACCAAATAATTTATACATCCATTTAAAAATGTAAACGATATCTCCTAAAGGAAAAAAAAAAATGAGAGTAGCTGTAGACAAAGTCCAAAATTAACATTTTGCCATACCTGCCAATAGCAAGTGAAATGTTCAACCACACATGAAATTATATTTCACATTATTTTTTAAATACATTTTTATTTTTTAAATAAAATTATAATAAATAACTGTTTGATATGTAAATGTAAATAAATATAAAATATGACCCTTTTATTTAAAAGTGGAGCTTGGCAATTGCTAATTTTGGACTCTGGGATTAGACATCCACAGTACAGTTCAGTCACAACTGTCATTCAGCCAAGATGGACAGTGAAAAAAAGGAAGATTTTTACTTTATATTTTACATCCAACCTAACACAGTAAAACCCTGCACCATACAACATGTCACACAATCAGTGACGCAGCACCCTACTACTCCACAGCGGGAGGAATCTATGCATTTCTTCATTTTCCATCTGAGTGCACCACCAGACACAGGAGGTCCGCTTCCATAGAAGGCACAAAGCAGGAGCATTACAGCACTGCTTTGACCCAGTCATGGCAGACACATCTATTAAATGAACATGGATTTATATTTTTTTCAGCAATCAGCCATACAGCACTATGATGGGAGCATGACAATTTGTATAACCTGACACCAGGCCACAAATATGTGTAGAGAATAAGACAGTTAGTCCATGCAGCAAGTCTGAGATATTAGCATCTTAAGCAAGTGAATATTAAACCCTTCCATTTACCCAAGAGATGCAGACTTCCATTTGCGACAGGGGTAACTTCTTCGACACAGCGGCACAATAAAGTTGCCAGGGTTATCTGTGACATCGAGGGGCAAAGAAGCGTGCCGTCTTCCAAAAAAAAAAAAAAAAAAAAAGAAAGAGAGAGACATGTTCAGCTTACAAGAAGTTCTTGATGTTCGGTCATGCTTCAAACAGATCACAGTCAACAGGGAACAGATCACAGGCAAGCCGTGATACAGTCTGAAATGTGCTAAAAAAAATGAAATGTACTGAATTGGAATGATGGAAACACGCTGTGTACATGCACAATCAAACCAATTATGGCAAAAGAGATGCATCCAAAAATGAACATTGTCATCATTTACTCACTTGCATGTCATTTCAAAACAATAGGATTTTCTTTCTTTCGTGAAACAGGAGAAATTTTGAAAAACGCGTTGTTCTCTTTTCTATGCAATTACAATGAATACAAACTAGTGCTACAAGAAGTTTAAAAAAAAAGCTGTCTTTAAGACTTGTGTGCAATATCGATATATAAATCTAGAATGTTGTAACAATAAGAACTACGGACACAAATAATCGGTTATAAAATTATAAATCATAAATTACACTTTTGCTGGAAAACAAAGGCATACAAATGTAAAATATTACTTATTGGTTCATAGTTTTGAACATTCTTACACATTCTTATCAATATCTCTCTGCAAGTAAACAGCATTCTGTCAGCATTTTCAGTGTGTGTATACCTGACAAAGTGAAAACAGTTGTCAGAATATAACTATCTGAATTTTTATAGTTGTATGTTTCGTCATACATATAAACACACTTCCTGAATTCAGTGGTCCCCCATCCATCAGTGAGGCTGTGCAGAATGATGAATGTTTTAAAGGACTTTCAAATCCTCTTCTGATTGAATGGCAGGCATCTGTACAGTAATTCAATAAGGAGGAGTGGGAAACCCATCAGTGCATATAGACCAGGAAAGCTCACCTACTGTTAGAAGACTGGAATATCTCAGGACTTCTCTGCTATCTCTACGATCTCATCCACTTGATCCAAGATTTCAAATCCAGATCAGGAACATTCAAACATTCTAGGGAATATTCTGGGTAGGCTTCATAGCAGACAACGTTCATGTTGAAAAGACTTCAAATTAACAACAAACACTGACGTCAAAAACAGGTCAAAACTGCAAATCAAACTGACGTCAAAAACTTCAGGTCCATTTGACATTCACACGCTGATGTTTTTTCAACCACCAAAATAAAACAAAACCAATGCAGTGAAAAGTTTTATTCAGCAAATATTCAATAATACAAATGTAAATTAAAAAAAAAAATGCTCCTATTCTGATTGTGAACATAGATCAATAGCTGTCCAACCCTTTTCGCATACCATACCCCCATATCTGTCGGGAGCAGACTGCAGAGAGTTCTTTATGCGTTTCTTGATGTTGGCCTCAGACGATGCTGGATTTGACTGTTACAGCACCTGAATGAAGATTCTACAAAATAGAGTACAACTACCAAGTGAAATAGCGGCGTGCCATCGATTAACCTCACACATAGACACAAACCATGATCTCAGTGTGTGCATGTCAAAGAGTCGACAAGTTTCTGACGTCAGTTTGATTTGGGCAACTGACCTGTTTTTTGACGTCAATGTTTGATGTCAATTTCATGTCTTTTGAACATCAATTGCCCACTGGGACACGTTTCAAAAGAAGATGTGGCAAAAATGTATGCTGTTCGAGGCACCAGTTACGAAAAAAAAAAATGCTACTTAAACTTGTCAGGCTGACAAAGTCAATTTGACATCTAAACCATGACATTGATTTGAACATATTGGCCTGCATGTACATTAAACCAATTTCAGCGTGGGCATTAACTTCCTCTTTTCACCCAGTTACCACTGGAAGACATTCCCATCCAAAGTGACCTTAAAATCACGTTATACAGCTTCTTGACTAATATTTGATGTGAAACTGATGAAATTGTGGGGCGCTGTAGAGCTGGGCAGGGCTCAAGCACCCTCTGCCCTGCTTAGTATGATTATAAATGCCTGCCGAAGCCATGCGTTAAACTTCAATATATCCTGCTCACTTTACAACTTTTTACAGTCTAGAAAATGCACAAAATATTTGTAGCAGAATGCTGGACACATTTACAATTTATTATTGATTCAGTATATAGAGGTCTTCTGCCCCACCCAGACGAGCCAGGGCTGATTATTGGCTGAATCAATGCTAATCTGGCTGATAGAATGTAAGGGGCAGACAGAAAAAAAGGGAGTAAGAGAATGCAAGATAAAGACTAATGAAATGAAAAAGAAAGACAAATGTGCTTACGTAATCAACTAGAGTGCTGAATCCATGACAACTCTTCATCACTCGGATTCAGCCCTCCAAGTAAAAAAAAGCATAAAAAAACTAAATGACATGTCCTTCACCTTGAAAATTAAAGAAATGAAATAATTAGCGACAGTGATGCTGGGAAAGTAAAGCTCATAAGAGGATAGGACATAAATAGTCTAAAATCATGGCATGCTTCCTTAATTCAAAAGCATCCCGCGATTTGAACATTCATCGTCAGTTCGACAATAAGTAATGTCTGTTGAGATTAAAAGCAAAATCCTGTGCTTATCCAACATGGATGAGGACATTAAGTTAGTCCTTTTTAGGACTATGTGAATAAAAAAAAGCCATTTAAGAGCAAATACTGAATACAGATGCAAAGATATATGACGAATATCATCAGACAGCTGAAAAACAGTGAGATGTTTTTAGCTATATCATCCAGCGTAGTCTAGTCAAAAACAAGGAATGAAACAAGCAGTTTTTTTTCTAAACTAAGACTCCATGATTAATTAAAAAGGAGCAGATTACATCTCTTCCTGTAGAGTTTTATAATCCTCATATCACTGCACAAGATAAGCTAAAGTGCTGAGGACACAATCCTATGAAAAGCAGGTAGCACCCGACCGGAAAATAACATCTGTCTTTCTATGCTGTGTAGCCAGTCAGGTGACATTTGGGTAATATATGCAGAACATCTAGAAATCTTTATATTATGTCCCAAAAGGATGGCGGTATCATAGATTACAGGAGAATTGCTCGGCCTAATCATTACTGGCCAAGGGTTAATTTCCATTTGAAATGAGTAATAATCTTCTCCAGACTATTAATGAAATCTAATGAAGGTGTATGAGAGGCTTACTGTCAAGTACAATTAGATGTCATGTTCACCACAACTGCCTCTGAGAGACCAGAGGTTTGAAGGAAAGCAGTAAAGCGGTTGAACGACATCCTGGACACCTGGTTAGATTTAGTTAGTGCTACCAAACCGATCTTATTCAAGATATCAAACCTATAATAGCTTAAAAAAATACTGCTTTTTCGAGAATTACATCATACCGCCCATGTCAACATGAAATTAAAAAGACCAGATGTTTGCTGGATAACTGAGCCAGGCATGCTTTGAATGCCATGTTTTGCTTTTTTTGAATTATGAAACTTGGCTAGTAGAGCTTAAATGCGAGTATTAACATTCAAAAGAGGCGACACATGCTCTTTAATCAGTTAAATGGAATGCATGCATTCAGTATTTTGCTTAAAATGGATTCTGTTGATTGAACAAAACTTCAACTGAATTTCAATCAGAGACACCAAGGTCCCTCATCCAGTTAATCAGCTATTTAGAATTGCTAAACTTATGATATTAAATTTATATTTACCCCAAATCTCACTCTAATTTGTCGCCATGGCAGCAAACCATTGAATGAAATGTATCAAAATCCCACCACGTTTTTATCACCTCAATTTATGAAGACGGAATTATTAATTATCAAACAGTCCTTTTATTTTTTTTTGTGCTTTCTTTTGTCATCGACACAGTATACAGAGCTAAATTATAAATGAATCAACATAACACTACAACATTTTCAACTGGTTAACTTAGAAATGAAAGTTCACCTGCTGCCTTAAAAATGTGAGTTAACTCAACTTGAAGAAAACCTTTGTTTCAACTCATAAGAAGTCAAGAAAATGGATTACTTTAAGTGTAATTTTTAAAAAATGTGAGTTAACTCAACTTGAAGAAAACCTTTAAGCAGCAGGTGAACTTTCATTTCTAAATTTAATCAGCTGAAAATGTTTTACAGTGAATGAACCTTGTCATGCGTTGGCATTTTGGGCCATGATGAACACATGTCCATTTCCAGCCTGCTAATATTAATGACTATGCATTTCATGGGTAAAAAAAAAAAAAAAAAATCTTGCAATGTCACGTCAAAGCCGTTTGGTTTATATGCCACAAGCAAGACAAAGAAGCTGTTCTCCTCAGCGACCCTGCTAACCAACGATAATCAGTAATGTCATGGGATTAAATCCCTTTGAGTTTCCGCCTTGGCTGCCATAAGCTTTCTGTTATCACCGCAGAGCAGGTTCTAGAGTTACATAACTCCTCCAAGCAAACAAATGCTCCAAAACTTAAAAAAAAATGTCCAAAAAGCTGGCAAGAACTCAAAGCTAGCCTAAGATTAGCTTCAAGGACTAATTGAGCTGAAAAACAGCAGTGGAAGCTTCATTTTATAGTTTTCCATAAGCAAACATTGATCAAACGCACACCACAGAAGAACCACATGCTATGCAAAGCCCATACACCCACCCAGTTCATCGAAAAATTAAAATTCTGACGTCATTTTCAGCTTCTTGTCATTTCAAACTCTCATAACTTTTTTTTCTCTCATTGAACTCTACAGAAAAATTTACAAAGAATATATTTTATACAACTAACAATTGTGATGCGTCAACAATATTTTTTACTCTGAACACAAATGAGATTTTAGAGAAGGGCAGCAGGAAATATTGAAATAAAATGGCAATATGGCTTAATTAATTCCATAAATATGCTCTGCGAGTTTCAGAGTGTGGCACAGTATTCATACACACGAACCCACCTCTGCATACGCTGAGAGTTTTGATTACGTAGGCCGTGTGTCCACCAAAGCAAAGAAGATAATTTGAAGGATGTCTGTAACCAAGCAGTTGATAGGACCCCATTGACTTTTTTCATACAATGGAAGTCAATGGGGCAAATCAATTGTTTGGTTACCAGCATTCTTCAAGATATCTTCTTTTGTATTCAACAGAAGACAGAAATTCATACAGGTTTGGAACAACTTGAGGGTGACTAAATGAAAGAATTTTCATTTTTGGGTGAACTAACACTTTAAGGTCACTCTGCGGTTTTCTGTCAAAATAAAATTTTGATGGAATAACTTTTGAAAAAGAAGATGTAAATATAGTATTGTAATTTTACAGTTGAACCATAAATTAAATGATTACTTTTCCTTTAATACCCAATGTTTTATTTTATAGTACAACATGATTATTTGAATTCATATTTATCATTTTGTTTAATATTTTTTATTTTAATAAATCACAATAAAAGATTTTTTTTTTACTTTTTAATAACCCACATAATAATCCCATGATTACATATTTTTCACCCAAATTTGAATTTAAAATTCTTTTTATATTTACACAATCCCAAAAATTAGAGTAAAATATCATGTCTATTGTCGAGCTTTGGCAAAGGGCACATTATCAGTGAATAATAACTTAATTTAGCTTTCTTTCTCACATAAACCTATCGGATGAGCCCAAAAGGACTGAAATATTGTGCAAGGAGCACATTTATGGTGTGAGAGTTTTGATGTTTACTATAATTTTTCAATTCTTCAAAAATCCTCCTTTTGTGCTACACTGTTTGGATCAACATGAGGGAGAGTAAATGATGCCTTTTTGTGGTACTGAACTATCCTTTAAGTGAGGGGAAAAACATGACCTTGAACATGTTAACACCATCAGCGAAGCACATGGCGAAATGATTCAATTAACATGGCCTCGTAAAAAGCAATGCTAGTACGTCAGTAGCATGACATTGCGCTGACCTTTCCTTAAACAACATAATCTGCGTCAGGTGATTGCTTTTGTCTCATATTAACCCTCTGAATGTCCCTCCCACCCTGGTTATGGATCCTGGGCAAATTTTCATTAGTTCGAGGTCCTTGGTTTCATCTGACAGCATCGATTCATGTGTCATTTTTGTCAATAGTATATTGGATTGGTGATTCAGAGACATAAAAATGGCCCTGCTTCTAATACTCAAGCAAAGCCAAAAGACTATTTCCATTTTTCACAACAGCATTTGGCCTCATTGAGCATATGCTGCTTGCAATGGAGCTGCGTTTAGTTTAGCAGTACTGGCCGACACCCAAACAACAAAACCGAGTAATTGAGTTTAAATGTTCCAGACTGATCAGCATTGTGATCACAAATCTGTTCATTCCTTTCGAACCGCTTCCTCAGATTCAGCAGACAAACCACCGTGTTACCATCAATCGTGCATGAAAGTAAAGAAGCTTTGAACCATTAAGCCACTGCTTTAATGTGCAGGGTTCCGATTCACTCTCTCTGCCCCTGGTGTTGTGAAACAAACCAAGCTTCACTGCACAACAATCCATCAGATCTGCCAGTTTGAGAATGGACTGAGTGCTAACACATGGTTGCCGAAAAACAAGGCCTTGTGTCTGGAAGACCACTGGAAATATCGTTGTGGTATATAATCTTATTCAGTTAAAAAAACTTTAAAAAAAAAAAAAAAAGCTTTCAGTCTTGTTGGTCACTTTAAATGTCAGTGAGATGTTCTCCTCCTGTCTAGCGGAGCATTGATTTAGTCAAAAATCTGGCTACACGACACAGTTTCATTGTCTGATTTGGAATCAAAGCCAAATGATTCAGAAGAAAGCCTACAAAACATCTACATTTGTGTGCAGTTACATGACACAATAACAAAAAGCTTTTCAAATTGAAACAGCAGCAGTCCAATTTTTAAAAGCTATTGATACCACTATGAAATTTGGCAACTTGTCATTAGCTAATACTGTCATGATATTTTTATTCATATATCTATTTCTTTAATATATAGCTTTCTATAAAAAATATATTTTTTTAAATAATAAAAATGCTGTAAAATTATTGCAAGGAGAACCCAGATATGTTTATGGATTTACAGTAGTAAAAATAACAGTAGCCACAAAATATGTTTTGTGGTAACCCAATGTTTGTTTGTAAGTGTATCTCACCAGCTCTGTTTCCTGCTGTAGTGACCTCTTTCACTTTGCAAATGAATCATACAGAGGTCATTCTCTTATTGTTAATATATCATGACAGAGGCACAGTGCTTGAAGCAGTACACCTCCATAATTCAGCTACTCTCTTATTAATAAAGTGCTAAACCTCCATCCCAAAAAACGGTGCTGTTATAAAACTGACTAATGGAATGTTCCCGATAAACCATCACTGTCAATAATGGATGCATTTGGTACGAATCAACTGCATTTCACTGCAAAAATCATTTGGACGATTCCCCGATATTTGATGTTGGGTGTAAAAGTACCGTTAATTTAGTGAACACACATTATATTGAATTTACATTGTATTTCTTGTTCTATGAAATGTACTTAACTCTTAATAATATTATCTAAACTAATTCTAATATAATTATTTGGTTATTATAATTTATATTACTAATTTTTGCAACTATTATTAAGCTTTAAGCAAACTGATACAAACACAAACAAAAATCAAGGACATGACTAGAAAATTTTTGCTACTGCGCACAAACAAAATCTCACTGAAAGCTAATTGTTTGAGATATTAATGTCATATTTGGAGCACAACTCATTTAAATGTATGTTTTTTTTTTTTTTTTTTAAAAGATGCCAAACTTCAGTCTGTGAATCAAAAGCACTCAAGATTTACATCTTAAGTTGGAAATTTCATTTTCAGGTCTATGAATAAATGGATCATAACTAATCCATAAATGTACTATAGTTTAGTTCGATAATGCTTTTTTAAAATGATTTAATATTTTGTATTTTTAGGGGATTTTATGGTACTAAATTATATTCATTTCATCGAAATAATTTATTTTTATTTTTGACCTCCACGGGAACAGCACAAGGCTAAAAAAAAAAATAGAATGTAAACAGTAAGAATACGGTTCAATAAAACAGAAAATTGAAAACGGAAAATTGAGTGCCCTGCATTGTGGGATATAGTCCATTGTGCTCTGGTTGTTTTTTTCATTCATTTTTGCTGAATGCAGAATATTAGCACACTATATTAGTATGCTAAGGCTATATTTAGGGCTAATTAGGAGTAGCATATTATATTAGTATGCTACTCCAAATACAAACCTATTCTACTCCCTATAACAAGCCATATTTTGCTATAATGTTGCACAAACGCTCACATCTTTTAGAATTTTGCTAAAATAAAGTAAAAAAAAAAAAAAAAATGTGGTAAATACAGTCTACAGTTATTCAAAATGAAAAATTTGCACATTGTATAATAAGATATAATCCACTGTGCACATAGTTGCATACTGCAATTTTGCTCAATGTAGTTCTTATGCACACAGGAAATTTGGAAAGTCTGGCTGAGTCCTTTTTTATCTCTCTCTCATCTGTCTATCTTTTGGTCTACCTCAGATCTCTCATAACCCTGAGGGAGCCTTTATTTATAGGAGGCAGTAGCAACTTCAATGGCTTTTAATAATTAATGATTTTGAGACCTGGCTGTGTCAGGCCAGCTCCACCAAACAGTAGTAAAGTCACCATATATATTACTGAGGCTTAACAACACTCGCTTTAACAGGGCACAGGTGTTTGGACAGAGCTCTGTAACTATCACTCATGTTGAAAAAACAGAAGGTAGAAAGCAAGGAGGATCCTAGCGCTCGATCGAGTTGCCGATCCCCAGAGCTGCTGTCTATGCAGTAGCCACTTGCTGTCGTTGTGAGCTCCTTATAAGAGAGACTTCACAGTGTGTGGCTGCTCCACATTCCCAGCATCCTTTTGTAGCAGATCAGATGCAGAGAAAGAGAGCAAGAGAAAGCGAGAGAGAGAGAGAGAGAGAGAGAGCGAGAGCGAGAGAGAGAGAGAAACAGAGAGACAGAGTGAGAGAGTGAGAGAGAGAGAAAGAGAGAGAGCGAGCGAGCGAGAGAGAGAGACACAGAGAGAGAGAGGGAGAGAGAGAGAAAGAGAGACAGCGAGAGAGTGAGTAAGAGAGACAGAGAGAGAGAGAGAGAAAGAGAGAAAGAAAGAGAGAGACAGAGAGAGTGAGAGAGAGTGAGAGAGCGAGCGAGCGAGCGAGCAAGAGACACAGAGAGAGAGAGGGAGAGAGAGAGAAAGAGAGACAGCGAGAGAGAGAAAGAGAGACAGAGAGAGAGAGAGAAAGAGAGAAAGAAAGAGACAGAGAGAGAAAGAAAGAGAGAGACAGAGAGTGAGAGAGAGTGAGAGAGAGAGAAAGAGAGAGAGAGAGAGAGAGAGAGAGAGAGAGAGCGAGCGAGCGAGCGAGCGAGAGAGAGACACAGAGAGAGGGAGAGAGAGAGAAAGAGAGACAGCGAGAGAAAGAGAGACAGAGAGAGAGAGAGAAAGAGAGAAAGAGAGAGAAAGAAAGAGAGAGACAGAGAGAGAGAGTGAGAGAGAGAGAAAGAGAGAGAGTGAGAGAGAGAGAGAGAGAGAGAGAGAGAGAGAGAGAGAGAGGCCACGCACCAGCGCAGTTCCACTAGAATGTGTGCCAATATGAAAACTTCAGAGACAGAGCTGGAGGGGACCAAGAATTATTGTCATCGTCCACTTGTAAAGTCCGGTCTGTTGTGATGTGGTGAGATACAGAGTGGATTAAAAGGAAATTATGTGAAAACATGAAGTGCTAGAGCACTCTTTCTCCCCGGCTGTGTCCGAAGATAAAGGGGGCTGCTTTGCTTTCTGCTGCCCATTTAGTTAGTTTTCAAAGATTTTCATGTCAAGGACTGCCATATAAGCAGATATATTTAAACCCATTTATAGTGAATGAGAAAAATATTAAGTGTGATATTATAAAGACATATGCTGCTTCTAAAAATGCATACTGCAAGGTATTTACAACATTTGGTTTGAAACTTTCACTGAGACCGTTAAAATATGCAATATATATATGTATATTATGAATGTGTGTAGTATAAATGAAATTCACAAATCCTCTACCGTGGCTTCACGGGTAGTAAAGTGCCCATCGAATACGCACTTCAGATTCTCGCCGGAAGCAGTAGGTCATCCGGGTATTGTTAAATGCTATGAATTCGGACATATTACTCGGCTCACATACTGTTTTTCACCTACTATTTAATATGGAAGAAGGCATATTCATTTGCAGCGAAAATGTTTTTAGGTGTCACTGTGCAAACACTGAAATAGTATGTGTAAAATGGAATAAAATAGCTGAGCAAAAGTACAATGCAATGCAATTACAGATAAACAGTTATAGATAAGTTAAATAAATTCACTACCATTTTGGGGTCAGCCTTTTTTTTCTTTTTCTTTTTAAAATGCTTTATATTGAATAAACCAGACAGCAGAGACATGTATAATGATACATGTTACAAAAAATTCAATTGAAAATAAATGCTGATCATGTGACACTGAGGACTGGAGTAAAGGCTGCTGAAAATACAGCCTTGCCATCACAAGAATAAATGACATTCTAAAATATTAAAATAGAAAATTCTTTTCATGACTGTTTTACTGCATTTCTGATCAAATACAAGCCATGGAACTCAAAATAAAACCCTCAAACGGTAGTGTAGATACATAATAATTAATAACTACAAAAAGACTATGAGATACTACCTAAAAATATTTATAAAGGTGTATTTTTGGCTGCCTTCGGAGGCGGGATGTATGGCAGGATGTTACCCAAACACTGGATTCTGACCTGACTTGATCCCTTCCTTCTTCCATAAACTTGAAAAAGCATTATTTTTTCAGGTCACCGACACAACCACACATTTTCCCCCAAGTATCTGCAAGCAACCAGTGTGTGGCCAGCCCTGCCTACTTAACCTTGGCAAAGCCACAGGCCGAGGACAGAACAGCGTGTCAGCACCCGTCGTACTCTGCAGTGCACTGTTAGCATGAGCATCAGAGTGCTGGAACTGGGCTTGCCAACAGCTGTGTGACACGTGCGCGCGCGCACACACACACACACACTGTGTACACACCCGGAGTGGATGGGCTTCGATGGAGCAGCCTATTACAGGCACCAATCAATGAGAAGACCCATACAGAGCGAGAGAGAAAGTAGGAAGGTGAATGTAAAGGCCGAGGTGAAAAAGAGAGGGTAAATGCTCTGGGGGACCAGGCCGAGAAACCTCCCTGCAGCTATACTCGTTCACACACACACGTCCTTGTCTAGAAGGAACAATGTGTATTGTACAGGGCCGCTCAGTGGAAAGCAGAGGCGTGCTGATGTCATGCTGATGTATTCGACTTGTAAAGCCTGGCAGCAGTGACATATTTTGGTTTGTGGTAGGGTGAATAAAGAAAACTGTAAGAGGTGACATTTCACTCTGCTCTGATGATGGTTTGAGTCACTGAAATTGAAACGATTTGTCAAAAGGACTACACTTCACAGGTTTTATCTCAAGTTATCCACAATAAACGACACTTTCGAAAAGATTAAAGACTGATGTAACCTGAAGGGTGTTTTCTCCTTAGAAGTATTTCAGTCATTACTACACATTGTTATATATTGCCAAACGTATACCGAGATTAATCAAATGCCCTGAATTATTCAACTATACAGGATAAAGTAATAACATTTTAAAGCACTGGATAGTAACTCTGAATTTATATCCAGCAGCACTGGAAAATACAAATGTAAAATAAAAAAAAATGCACACATGCATATTTATTAATAATATAATACATTAATAAAAATATTCATATATAAAGACTACATAATAAATAATAATTAATCACAGTCATAAAGACTATGTGATACTCGCTGAAAATGAAAAAGCACTCATAAAGAAATTATTTTTGTAATTCTGTTTTGGACAAATGAATTTTAAAATGTGTATAATAAATAACATAATATTCATTAAAACAACTATGCTGATGAATAAATTCATTTTGTAACGAGCATGAATAAATAATACATAAATACGTGAAAACTGTATAACGCTGCGCAAAATTAATACTATAATCGGAAAAAAATTGATCTATACGCAGAAATAAATTGATTTCCATCCAAAATTTAACAAATTGTCACACTACAGGTATGTTTACTCGATGATATTCGAAAAATAGAAAAGTTTTTCTGTTGCGTTTTTCACATACAGATGACAACATTGTCAAAATGACCCCCGTTCGCGCGGATCTGTGAAAACGATTAAAAATGCGGTGTTATGCATGCCAGGCCAGTAGATGGCAATGTCACTGTGTAAAGAAACACTATGCGCCTATAGACTGAATTCGTAACATGCATGTGTATGACGTCAGGTTTTCACAAATTCGCATTTTTATTAGCTTACGGAGTCAATTGTTTTCAAAAACTTGTACTTTGAAACCCATTTTCAGGCCCCCTAAATAAACGGCCAAAAATGCATAAAAAATTCCCTTTTTAAGTTGAAAACGGTGTCATGTAAATGGCCCCTAGAATGGATGATTAACATCCTCTACTGTAGCTCAAACTGTCATTTTGTCCTAGAAAGGCTCAACATGATTTCTGGTTTGAAACTGATGAGAGCGTTTGACAACATTAAAACAGTGGCTGAAATAACACTGATCTCTGACTCAACTGCCAGCATCCATTTATCACTCTCAACATCAAAGTCTGACTAAGGGGGACTTAAAAACGTCCAGATAAGGGAGAGATATGAGCGATATGCTGGTTCACTCAATTGAGTTTTGCTTGAAGCTTTGATATCGAAGAAGAGAGCTTTACTATAAGTGAAATTCCCATAGTCTCCACTTCTTGCAAGTGTTTGTCAATTCCAGAGGTAGAACAGTTGCTTAAAACAGACAGAGTGAACGGTATATGTGAAATATTCTGCAGGTCGATATTTTTCATTAGGTAGGTTGGAACAAAAATCCCTGATAAAAATGTATCACCGTTTCCACAAAAATATTAAACAGTTTTTAACATTAATAATAGAGGAAAGAAATGTTTCTTGAGCACCAAATTAGCATATTAGAATGATTCCTTCTGAAGGATCATGTGACACTGAAGACTGGAGTAATGGCGTTTTTTCAAAAAGAAAACGATTTTACAATAATGCCATTTTTTACGGTGCAGAAATGGTGAGACACTATTACAATATTTTATCATTTTGATATACATTGACTTCCAGATCATTTAAGTTTTAATTTCATTTTTATTTCATTTTTTACAATAATATATTAAAATATGTATTTTTTTTCCCCTTACAATATTTACTCTAAAATAAAATGACAAAAAAAAAAAAAAAAATGTAAAACTGAAATTGTTTCTAATTTATTGATAAAGTTGATGGTAGGGTTTAGAATGGAACTCACATCAGCTGATGTTAATCGTCTCAAAATGACCAAAGATTGGCTGATATATCGGCCCATTATAACACAACGCATTAACATTTCTTCCTAAAGTCCTTGGTCTCTACTGCTAAATCACACATCTGGTTCATTCACACTAACACAGGAAAGAACTTCAAATGTAGATTCAAATCTGACTTCCTTTTCCAATTCAACAATCTTATCAAGTTCATGTTAACAAGACAGATCTGGGAGAACACTGAGCCAAGAGTGTGTCAACACAGAGCCTTTGGTTTTCAGTCAGGCTAAAGGCTAAGGCAACAAGGCTTTCCTTTCTTTGCAAAAGTGCATGGAGCGCTAACCTCACAGAAAATACACAGCGATCTTCCCCGATTATGATCATTCACCCTCGATCCCTTACAGCACTTCACCCTAAAACTAATAAGTGTCATCAATCTGCAGCCAGATAATTAGCAAATTACTGACAATTGTTGTGTGTTATCATGTTTAATGTTGTTGCACAAGTCCAATGTTCCTTCAGGAATGCTCCTTGGGGGAGCCTCTCGCTTTGATAAGCAGCCTGAGCTTTTTTTGCAACAATTTCCTCTCCAGCGCTCAATTCGAATTTCACTGGCTGATGAAATCTAGGATCAACAGCTAACTCTGAACAAGCCCATTTCAGTGGCTCACAAAATGCTATGATTGTTGAGGAGGACTTGCTGGATGTACGGAGGAGTCCCTGAGGATTTCTTTTCTCAATCTAATCTAATGCCACCCCAAGCCGGAAGGAAGCGTTGAGGTACATTGATTCACACGCTGTAACACCGCAGCATTGAGCGAGGATCTAATTAAGCCTGTTAATAACCTAGTGTTGAAACACCCATAAATGTTCAACCCAATGAATACTACAAGCAGTCGTCTTTCCATTTTAGCTTGTGTCCCAATACAACAGTGGCCACAAATGTGGGCAAAGATCTGCTTCACAGGTGTGAAGACCTGTCCTTTAAGAGCATCTATCACAATGATGTAGAGATCCACAGCTATAAATTAATGAAAAAACATCCACAATGTCTCACTGAAGTAGACAGACAGTACACACATACGTCTTATTTTTGCCACTAGGCACTTGAGCAATAAGTCAGCAATCTCGAGGTGATGAAAATATCTCTCAAAGTTTAAAGTTTGATGTTTTACTGTATAGCATGTGCAATTTATTTATGGCTTCACTTAAAAAAAAAAAAAGACATGCTGCTTGTGATGTTATGAAATCCGAAGGCTTAATTTATCTTATGAATATTAATTAGATAACGAGCACATATTTTTACAGTACTGAAAAACTCTATGTGAGGTATTGATATTGAAATCCGGTTTGTAGTCAAAAGTCAAAAAAAAGAAAACCCCTCAAAACAACATTCAGCGCATTAATTATTCTTGCTGACAAACTCAAATGCTTGAAAGAATTGGTGACATATTTCATTTGGTATCTTCATCTACCACTACCTAAATAAAAAATAAATTGTTGGTCTAATGGTTACAATTTGCACTTTAAGTGTTTCTAATCTGTCCTATAAAAAATATTAATTTTAATAGGACAGATTAGTTTATATCATTGCCAATTCTTTTATATCTTCTATACATAGCTGCCACAAGCTATTTAATAAAGTGGTGTAGACAAAACTGGCCATGCCAAAAATAAATAAATAGATTAATAAATATGGGGAATAAATTACTACATTCCTTAGGCGATATTAAGCTGTTTACAGATTAACCTAACATTAAAGGGTTAGAATCAGATTGGACAAACAAAAAAGTGAAAGCCTTCAAAGGTCTGTCCCTGGTAACACAATGCCCTTGACTGTAGATTTAAATGCTTAAAAATAATCCACATAATCCAAAAATCAGCCCTAAAAAAAGAAAGATTGTCAGTGTTTCCTACAAATCCCCAATGAGGGAAACAGATTACAAATCTGTGATGGGAACAATGAGGATGTCCATCCAGAAAGCTAATGCGAGTCTGAGACAGGGTGCGGAAAATGTGAACAAACATGCATGACTCAGTCATGGAAATGACATGTGTCCGTTAAGTAATGAGCATCGCTTTGGCATGGCAATGAGAAATGCAGTCCTCTGAGCTTCTACTACAAGCATCATGATGACAGCAGATGAGCCAAGATCCACAGAGAGAATGTCCACTTCTAACCTACCTGACATTTGAGACATGCAAGCCTTCACTTTCATTCCTGTGGGAAGAAAAAGAGAGACAGAGTTAGAAGTTTTGAAAGAGGTAGAGAAAAACTTGACATTAAACTTCCACCAACAAAATCCTCCTTGTGCCAGAAGAACGTTGGCCATCTCATTGCTTTGAACCAAATGGGTCACACTCTAAATTTGTCTTGCCTACAGTTTTAAATGTTGAGTGATACATGCACTAAGGTTCAGTGTGACCGGTGAACAGTCTGATTCATAAACAAATGATTCTTATGAACTCATTCACTCAAGTGAATTAATTAAAACCATAAAAGTATAGTATGAGTCACAAACAAATGACTCGAGTCTGCCCTTTCAATGAATCACTGAAAAAAACCTCACAAACTTAGAAGATTCCGTTTGAATCAGTCTGACGAATCCCTTACAGAATATTTCACATCTTGTCTTAACATTTTGAATATTATATTTGCTAAGTAAACAGCAACTGAACTGCATACACCAAAATAGGCATTAACTATGGTATAGCCAAATGAATCAGAATCACATTATATTACTGTTTATTAGGTCAAAAATATTGTTTTAAAAGAGAGAGAGAGAAAAAAAAAATTCTACTACAACTATCTATTGTATATTGTACTGTAAACAACCCAAAGACAGAAATAGATCCCAGTCACATTCAAACAATTAAATTCTGTTGTTGTTGCCAGTGGCGATCAGATTCTATACCAGCAGGCTCTCCATATGTGATGGAAAGCTCTAATATTCACATTTGCAACTGGCAGATTACCTCAGGCATCCCCTAGCCCAAGCCCTTGTTTAATAATTCACAAGTTTACCTTTGAGAAAAAGGCTTTTTTAGATACACTATGGTTCTCATTGGACTAAAGGTGCCAGCAGCCTCGCTCTCAGACAGATGTCAGAAAGCTTTTGGACAGAAAACTGCTTCTGATCCCATTACACAACTAAGCGGTCACACTAAATGAAAACTGCGTTGAGCCAGAGAGCTGTCGAGGTAACCGCTGTGTTGATGTTGAGTGTGGATGGTATTGACATGCATATCCTTCATATATCAAAAATCTATGTAGTTTTCCCTACATATGTAAGGAATTCTAAATGTGCTTTTTTTATTGGTGGTCATCTCTTTTACTTCCAGTGCTGTGTTGTTGCTATTCCTGACTAGGCTGATGGCAGATTTCAAAACTCATTTTTATCGTATTCTATGCAAGACGCTAGCAGATTCATATGTCAATGAATTAGAAGAACTGCTGACACAGCGGTTAGCGCTCTGGCTCGCCTGTCTGGACTGCAAGGATGAACTACCTCCAGGTTGTCAGTAAAACTTGGCCATAAACCTAAACAAAACACATTACACTAATTTATAGTATTTCCCCAGATTAGTTTGTTTTGCTTCTGCTAATTATTGGCATTGCTAACTGTAAGTTCAGCTGAAAACACACTGCTCGGCATTTACTAATTATGACATATACTTTACATTATCTAAAAAAGTGCAAATATTCCTCACTTATAAGTACAGAGAGATAATAAAGCAGCCCAATGGGGTCATATGTGGTTCATTATGATGGTTTAGAAAGTGTTAGTTTTGAAATAATGCTGTGATAGTGCTGTGCTAATATAATACAGTAACAGGCAAATTAAACAATTAGGCAAATGAGGCAATGCAAGGAGATCCAAATGCCACAACTGCACCTATAATTTGCACTAAATTGCTGTTAGCTTTGTGTAACCATTCAAAATTATCTTTATTGATCTCACATTACTGTACTTTTGAATATTTCAATTTGTCTAGTATACATATTATGTGGAAATAAATAAATAAATATATATATATATGTTTTTATAAATAATTAAAAAAATTATAATGGAGTACAACAGTGATCACACACTTAGCTGCTTTTGTACCAGAAGTATTATAAATAAAATATGTACACATCTTGTTCAAATGTTTTCCATAAGTCAAAGAACTAAACGCATAATGATATAATCAAATCAATAACAATGGTAACAATATGAAACTATTGACTTACTTTGCATACATTGAAGGAAGGAAGAAAGGATAGATGGATGGATGGAAGGATGGATCTGAATTACTGACTTAATTAATGACTATTACTGTATTTATATATATTTCTGTATCAGAACAGTGTGAGAACAATGGCTGCTTTAATATATATTAAAATGCAAAATCAAAAATTAAATTGCAATATTTCTCAATGTTACCGTTTTTACTGTATATTTGATCAAATAAATGCATAAGAAATTTATTTAAAAAATATTAATATAAAATATATATATATACATATAAAAATAAATAGCACCAACCCCAATTAAACCCAATTAGACTCAATTAAAACTAAATATTTTAAGTTTATTACTAATATATATTACTAATAACTCAGAGTTCATGGTACATCAGCCTTGAAAGGTTTAAAAATTGAAAATCAATTTCTCTATGGAGAAAATGAGATTTTATTCTGGAAACCTACTGTTGAACTCTACAGTAGCAACAACAACAAACAAACAAACAAACAAACATCAGCCCATGGATGTTCAAACCAAACCGATGCCACTCCACTCGACTGAAACATCTTGAAAGTCACAATAGGAAACCTGAAACCTTTGACAGACAGTTGGCTAGAAGACACGACCTGTTTATTCTTGACAGAAACAACAACAACAACAACAACAACAACAACAGAGGGTTGTTCTCTCTTAACCAGCTGTAGTTCATTCAATGCTGCTCTCAGTAGACAGCTATACAGATGCAATTTTTGCTGTATCGTTGATTACATATCTCAAGTTAGCTCTGGTCAACCACAAGCCAAACCAGGTCAAACACTAGAAAAATAAATCAGATGATCGGAGGTATCGGAACATTCTTACACTTGCAGGAAGTTCTTCCTTAATAAACATCATTCCTTAGTAAATGTAACTTTAAAAGGAAAAGGCAAGCAAGCTACGCATCTTTAAAAGACCACTGAACTGAATAGGAAGCTCTAACAAATTTAGGACAGTTAATTTGATGGACCTGAAGTCCTGCAAGAGACATGCAAAACATGCAGTGTTGGGGAGGCTCCAGGAATGTGTTTGGGAACCCCTGCTGTAAACTATACAGAGAACGCATTGCTACATTGCTATAATATTAAAGGGTTAGTTGACCCAAAAATAATGAGCCGGCGTTCAGACGTAAACAAGGTAGCCTGCACTGAGTTCACTACGTCAACTGCGTATGACAACAGTTAAAATTGTTGTATAAAGTAACTATTTTAGTAGATCAACGTTGGTGAATTTGAATTTGAAAAATTGTGTGTACTCACGTCTTTCTGCGCTTGAAACAACATTCCTTCTGATGTCCATTCATGTTTATTTGATGCTATAAATGAACTAGTTTGAACAGATTGTTGAACCGGAGCCGGTTGAACTGGAGCTACAGCGATCAGTCACGACACATTAAAGAGCCACAATACGGTATTTATTGTTTAACGTCTTTAAAAAAAACTCTTTAAAAAAAATTACAATATTTTAAATATGAAACTGTTTCATATCAAAAGTAACCTGTTCTGTCTTGTCCGTCGAGGCGTTGTCAGTGTCCTCTTTGCTCTGTGTTGTATTTTTCACTGCGTGAGAACATGATGTGTGGTGTGAGAGTGGCATGGCTTGTCGGACATAGCAACAGTAACTAAAGTAACTAAAGGTCTTTGCGAAGGGTCAATTATGTTTTTTGAAATATAAAAATTTAAATGGCGGCTCTTGCAGTTCCTAAAAAAGTTTTATTCTGCCAATTTTAACTCAAATTTGGTTCTGGGGGACTTTGGACCAAGGACCTCTCAACTTTGGACCTTGCCTGCAGTTCATACGGTGACCCAGTAGTGCACAACACAATGAAATAAAGCCACAACACAACGGAAACGAGCCGCAACATAACGGAATAAAGCCACAACACAACGGAAACGAGCTGCAACACAATGGAATCGCCACAACACAACGGAAACAAGCCGCAACACAACGAAATAAAACCACAACAACGGAAACAAGCCGCAACACAATGTAAATAAAGCCACAACAACGGAAACAAGCCGCAACACAATGTAAATAAAGCCACAACAACGGAAACAAGCCGCAACACAATGTAAATAAAGCCACAACGGAAATGCTCTCGGTGCTCAGTAAAGTTAAAAGCTCCTTGCCACTGTTCTAAGAGTACAGAGTCTTACAATACCATGATTAGTTTTAAATATGTAAACATTGTATATCGACATGAAATATTAATTAAAAATCACATTTGAGCACAATAGCTTCATATTTATTTCCTGTGAATGATTCGACACGCTACCATGGCGCGTGATGAAGGGAACGTCTGCCAGTGGTTAAAACGCATAATTTTATTCATTAACATTACTTTTAACATTTAAAATCAGACATGTTCAAATTCCAAAGCTTGTACTAGGTTTCTATTGGTAAGACTGACAATACTATTTTGACAATACATACAGGGAGGTATTATTTCACCAGCAGTAAGTCAGTCGTACTAATAGGAAACTACTACAAGCATTGGAACATGAATTTCATTTCATGTCGATATACAATGTTTACATATTTAAAACTAATCATGGTAAGACTCTGGACTCTTAGAACAGTGACAAGGAGCTCTTAACTTTACTGAGCACCGAGAGCATTTCCATTGTGGCTTTATTTCCGTTGTGTTGTGGCGATTTTGTTGTGTTGTGAACTTATGTTTGCTTTTTAAATTTCATTGTGTTGTGCACTACTGGGCCACCGTAAGTTCACCCTCACGCACGTCTTTCTGCTACACCAAATGCACCCACCGTTTTGGCGAGCACTGAATTTTGTGTTCAAATGTTCGAAACAAAATTAATAAGCATCACCTTCAGTGCAAATGAAATTCCATCTTAATATTAAAAGCCAGGGAAAAGGTCTGATAAACAAAAATACTCAAGATCATCAAAAGGGAGTCAGGAAAGTCAGATCAGTTCTTAAGACAGCAGTTCAAAAAAACAAAAACAAAGAAAAAAGAAAAAAAGTTCAGTGTACTGGGGCTTTTTAAAGTAAGGAGAACTTGGACTCCCTCCACAAAGTGTGAGACAAGCACAAATCTAACATCACAGCTCCAGCACTTCAAAGCCGTGGCAATGCCTCCCCACAGGAGTGGCCGTGGAACAGATGTCTGAGAAAACTGCTGCACAGCAATCGTTTTGTGGCCTCCAGTGACTTATGTTTAAAAAAAACTCCAGAGTAACAGACCACACGACGAAGGACACAAAGATAGCACAGTCTGAAGGTCTTAGTGTGTGTCAGCATCAAAATCCTCAGTTTACAACCTCAGTTTTAAACCAAGCTTAACCTGGATTAGAAAGAAAATCTAGCATGTTCTAAAATATCCATTTTTACATCTAAAATCGTAATGTTCACTTAGAGAGGGTACATAAGGTAATAAGTTGCTGCAGACATAAATGTAGCTATAAATAGCTACATAAAAAAAAAATCTCTCCCCCAATATACATATACATAATTCATTCAGTTCTAGAAAATCCAAACTATTGAAAATAACATTATGTAATCCAGAATGTTTCAATTGTCCATCCTTCTTTTCTGGCCAACTAAAACTCACGTATCATGATATCGCAGAGCGATGTCAATTCAATGAAACATAACACTGCTGTTCAATCACCACAACACAAGGTTATAATGACCCTAATCGTTATCGCTCTAATGAGGTCCTATCAAAATCAATCATCATTTCTGAGCTTGTTTTCACGGCATACTTACGAACACAATTAAATCAAGGCATTCAATTTGAATAACAAATCATATCTACCCATATACCCGAACAGGTTATGTTCAGAAAGCTTATTGGTATTCACTGCGTTATATAGCTACATCTGCGGGTAAAATATTAAGGGTTGGAGGGCTCTCCAGGCAAAAGGGATGGTTTCCAGCCATGTTAGAGTGTATAGCAGCCAAACAGAACCATCAATACTAGCTGTCTGCTCCAAGCTAATGCAAACCCTCCCAGCTTCAGACACTGATATACATTTATAGAACCTTTAAAGCAAAGCCCCATTACACAAATATTACACTAAATGACTGCTATGACACTATCATCACAGCCACTTCTGAGCACCACAAGAAATGATTCAGTGTAGTATTACAGTTTTGCTTCAAGGTACAAATGAATTACGTACATGAAAAATATATATAAAAAAATGGAACAAAACATACTTGAAGGACAAACTCTTAGTGCTTCAATGATTAACTCAGTGAGTGATCAATGATGGAAAAGGTCGTATAAATTTCCACATTTTTTTTTTAAAGAGACCTATATTTACAACATCCTTCCTTTTAAAATGTGATCAATTAAGTTAATTACGCTATTCTTGCAACCTTCTATTCATTTGCATATAGCATTGTTTTTCCCTTACTAAGTTAACCGATTAAAACAGAAGAGCAACCCATTTTTGAGAAACAATGTCCTACAACAAAGACGAGAAGATTTTCATTCTTACTTTCATTATTAGGCAACAATGAAATTTGGGCAATTACTTAATCGTCCAGCACATTAGCACAATTCACGAGTCGGATTCAGATACTTTGAGAAAATTAGGGCAGCTTCAGTAATTCCTCCTCAACCAATTGAGCTTTGGGTGACACACACACACACACACTCATGTTGTGTTTTCATTTTTTATGGGGATATTCCATAGGCGTAATGGTTTTTATACTGTACAAACTGTATATTCTGTCCCTCTACACTACCCCTACCCCTAAACCTACTCATCACAGAAAATCTTCTGCTATTTTAGATTTTCAAAAAAGATAATTCTGTGTGATTTATAAGCTTGTTTCCTCATGGGGACCAAAATAAATGTCCCCACAAGATCAAAATTTACTAGTATTACTATACCTGTGGGGAAGGGAACGTAGGGAATACCCGCCCACACACACACATGCACACACCATTTGTATTCTTATCTATATTAAGCACTCACACACTGGGATCGTTCTTGTGTAGTTTTAATATCATCATTCGTGTCTGATTGTCTGTTGGTTCATAAATGTTTATCCTTCAGTTCTAATGCTTTGAACTTTTAACTGCCCCTCATTAACAGGATGTTCTGAACAGTTAGTGTTTGTGCTGGCATAAATAATTCCAACCTTTTAAATTTTCAAGATGATGGCCGCAGTGGGACACACTGTTGACTTCTGTTTGGCCCTTCAGGACAAAATAAATTTACTCACACTGCAGAACTTCCCTGCCCAAGACAGAACCCAACTGGGAGAGCAGACATGATATGAATCATTACAAAGTAAACTTCTGGCCACTGTGTTGCTTGATGTCTGAGAATATAAATAAGTTAAAACCATGCCAAGTTTCACAGATTTGTGTCATGAAGTATTATTTAATCTCCCCTGCTGCATGTTAAAATTACGGTTTTAAACAAAAAAATATTGAGAAACCATACTGACAAGCAGTACACAACCTCTTTTTTTTATTCTTTCATCAAATTATTTCCCATTGATCTCTAAAACACAGGAGCTGAAATGAACGATGATACATTCATACTACTTCCATATCAACTTTTCCAAAAACTCTCTACTTATCAGAGCCATAAATTAAGTCTTACAATTTTTCCAGTTTATCACTGTGTTACCTAACCTGCCTTCATGAATAATCCAGGGATGTGTAATTAATCGTAACAGATTTTCGATGACCGTTGGCTTCCAACGATCATGAAAACAAGATAATCGAGGTAAACGATTATTGTGCCGCTGCCACATTATGTCTAGTGCGCTTTCTTTCACAGTGGTGCTCTTTCATTCCTCCCTAAAAGCCCAAACTTAACATCCAAATCAGCCAAATAAGTGAGTGTTGTAAAATGCTGTCTACTGTTGTGAAACTGTGGGATGTGTTTGATATTAAATGGTTATTAAATGTGCATTAAGCCGCAAAAGAGACATTGTTCCCGAGGTGGCTTTCTATGTGTGTGAATGTGGATAAGCAAATAAGCTTAGAGTACGTGACTATATGAAAAAAAAGTGTCAAAATGCCTTTTTTGGAAAGTAAACCTACACAGTTGAGAAAGAAAATGCGTTTGTAACAGTATGCTGGATCCGTGCATTAGCTCTTAAAGTGACAGCAGCCTAATATGCCTGCTGTACTCTGTCATTAATGACAATTAAACAACAAATGACAAAGGAAAATCACTCACTGATCTTTTTAAAATGAATAACTTTAGCTTTAATAAGGATTAATCTCTATTTGACGTGTACAGTAAGACTATGCAGTGTTATTTTATATTCATCTTCCTGAAAAACTTAAAACACTTTATTTACTTAGTGTTTTCGTTCTGTTGTATTTATTTGTCTGCTGTGTTTATAGTTAGTTTCTTTGTTCTTATAATATTGCTGACTTGTAATTATTTTGAGGACCTTTTTCTTACATTACTTAACCTAGTATTTGTTTTTGATGAAATATCGATAATTGTAAAATTTCAATGACATTTTAAATTACTCATATTGTGAAATAAGACTTTGATCATATCACCCAAATCACCAATAACGATGCTTTTCACCATAATCGAGCAGCCCTACTATAGAGTTATACGTGTAAAAAGCAGACCCAGTTTAAAATCATCCACCTGTGGGTGTCGTTCTGGAAATGTTGGCCCAGTCCTGCGGCTAGCTCCGGCTCCCATGTCTATTAAAGGTCACCAAAAGTCAAGTTCATTCGCTTCCTTTTGTCCTCTCTCCCCATTAAATCTGAAAATTGTTTAATCCAGCAGGGCAATGAAATTAACCTTTTCACCCGCCAGCCCGTGCATCAGCGCCTGGAAGGCAAATCACATTTTAAAAACTGGATAAAGAGGGCCTAACTCTCCCTAGACCTGCAACCTCACACATTTGAAGGGTTTATCACTCAAAGGCCATAGATGTCCTTTGCTAAAATAAGAATTGTATGAAAAGGCAGTTTTGTTGGCTTAATTCAGATATCACTTGAGGTACTGAGTATTGTCTTGAGCAACTACTGTTAGAACGGTGCTCTACAACTGTGACTTCGATGCTATAGAGTCCACTATTAATTAACCTCAAAGGACATGCTGACATTTAGTAAGCTGCAATTATTAGGTTGTTTTCACTCTTGGTTCGATTGCTTGGTCTAAACAGAGTTTGATTCCACCTGTTTCTTTTCTGTTAAAACCGTATTATTTGGATCCAAACTGTGGTATATTTGCGTTTTCAATGCGAGTCCGCAGCAGCAGCTGTTTACCACTGTAACTAGGTAAAGACTTAGGAGGAGAAGACACCAGTTTCACTGTTATTGAAGTATTTGTCCCTTTAGATTCGCCGCCAAAACTTTACACACACAGAAAGGCACTAGATTCTGTCTGTCACAGATATGAGCTGCTCTTTGAAGAAAAGAATGTATATTGAAACAATGCCATATAGTTTGTTAATTACAAGCAGGAACATGCACAAATGCAAATTATACATCATCAATAATGGTTTACTTTTGCTTGGCCAAACTGAAGAAACCGTATAAGTTCACAAAACCACAAAGCAGGCCATCTTTTCAGCTGCAAAACCAACCACAGAAGTTCGGAAATACACAGCCAAGTCTCTATCTAATACCAATTGAATTTGTATTGATTCCTGTGTGCTCAGTATGTAGCAAAACGCACTGACAGAGTGCAGTCGATTGAACACAAACACCCGTTTTACCACCATGTTCAATTCCAGCTGAAATGACACTTAGCCAGGCGGATATGTAGCCAGTGAGGTTATTTCTGTTTGAAAGAACCAAGTTAGCCCGTATCAGGTGGTCTTCCCTTCATCTACCAAAGAAAATGGTAACAATTTATCATGGCACTGGAGTCTGAAAGTTCAGGGTACATCCATTTGGCTTGAACCTCAGTTCTAATGAAACATGCTGCAATATGAGCAGTCAAGCCTGGCAGGGACTAAAGCTCACCCACTTCACATGTGCCACATGCTCCAACTGCTTTAATAAAGAGAACAGGAATACGATACCCCCCCCAAAGCTAACCTTCACATTTTGACACTGAACTAAAATTTCCTGTAACCTGATGATGGATTGGCAACAAGTATTTGATAGATAATCTATGGCTATTGCATTTCTTTTCTCATAAATTTTCATCCGAATGGGCAATTATGGTACAGCACTAACAGCAATTTGGGTCACATGTAAATGGCCATTTAAAGAGCTGCTCTAAGGAGAGCTACGTCCAATAAAATGGGCTCAGAACTGTGGTTTCGGGCCTTGTGACAAGTATTCCACTCTGTTAACTAAAACTATGTAGTCTTGGTCTATAAGAATGCATTTTACAATGTGTTCAGCAGTTTTATTTTGGTGCATATCACTTATAACAACCCTAGAAACATTTTCTCCTTGAAGGCAACTTTATTTCTTTGTTTTGTGAAGTTATTTCCGGATGTTATTTGCTGAACAGTGGTAAATATCAGACAGCATTAAGATAATGAATTTCAGACAGCTTAGCAGTGGATTATGATTTCTTTCCCCTGATGTCATCAAAAACAAACTTGTACTCCAAAATGTAATACGTAATTTGCTATGTAAAATTGCAAGGGATTGTTAACCCAAAACAAAAAATCTGTCATCATTTACTCACCCTCATGTCATTCAAATGAAGATCTGAGAAGATCTCTTTTTTTTTTTTTTGCTTTTCATTGCATTCTTAAGTGGGGGAGAACAAGTATTTGATAGACTGCCGATTTGGCAAGTTTGCCCACTTACAAAGCAAGTAGAAGTCTGTAATTTTATCATAGGTACTCTTCAACTGTGAGTGACGGAATCTAAAACAAAAATCCAGAAAATCACATTGTATGATTTTTAAATAATTCATTTGATTTTTAAATAAAAATAAGTATTTTGTACAATTATAAGTAAAGTATAAGTGTTTGACCACCTAACAACCAGTAAGAATTCAGGCTCTCACAGACCTGTTAGTTTTTCCTTAAGAAGCCCTCCTGTTCTCAATTCGTTACCTGTATAAAAGACACCTGTCTTCATTGGGCATCAATGATCATGAAGAAGGTGAGGGATCAGCCCTGAACTACACAGCAGGACCAAAAGAGAGCTGGGACCTGAGTCTCAAAGAAAACCATTAGTAACACATTACGCCGTCATGGATTAAAATCCTGCAGCGCACGCAAGGTCCCCTTGCTCAAGCCAGCGCATGTCCAGGCCCATCTGAAGTTTGCCAATGACCATCTGGATGATCCAGACGAGGAATGGGAGAAGGTCATGTGGTCTGAAGAGACAAAAATAGAGGTTTTTGGTCCAAACTCCACTCGCCATGTTTGGAGGAAGAAGAAGGATGAGCACAACCCCAAGAACACCTTCCCAACCGTGAAGCATGGAGGTGGAAACATCATTCTTTGGGGATACTTTTCTGCAAAGGGGACAGGACGACTGCACCGCACTGAGGGGAGGATGGATGGGGCCATGTATCGTGAGATCTTGGCCAACAACCTCCTTCCCTCGGTAAGATCATTGAAGATGGGTCGTGGCTGGGTCTTCCAGCATGACAACGACCCAAAACACACAGCCAGGGCAACTAAGTAGTGGCTCCGTAAGAAGCATCTCAAGGTCCTGGAGTGGCCTAGCCAGTCTCCAGACCTGAACCCAACAGAAAATCTTTGGAGGGAGCTGAAAGCCCGTATTGCCCAGCTACAGACCTGAAACCTGAAGGTTCTGGAGAAGGTCTGTATGGAGGAGTGGGCCAAAATCCCTGCTGCAGTCACCCACTCTACATATGCATCAGATATAATCCAGAAGTAAAAAAGGCCCAAACTGTTGTGCATTCTGATTTCCAGTAACTCTAAGTAACACAACTGACCTGGTCATCTTACACGGATTCATTCTCATCCACTGACTGTACCGTAATCTTTTTAAAGGCATTTAGTCACGCTCGCTGACTCTGCACTTCCTTTAAAAGCCTTCACTTTCTAGAAGTGATGATTGGGTCCTCAACATGCTTAAGCCAAAGATCATGTTTTACTGCATTAGTACATAATGAGCAATGAGAAAATGAGTAATGCACTACATACATTAACAAATCAGTATCATGCATCGAATGACTTCCATTTATATTTTACAGCATGATCTGCCAGACTGCAGCTAGTTAGAACCTTCAGCACAAATAGTTAATGTAATCAGGCCTAAATAAGAGGAATTAGTCTTGAAATGTCCCTTTTTTTCTCAGCAGGACTAATCACTCCATCATCATGAAAATGGGAATATTAAGGGCGTTTTCTGTAAGCCTATAAAGTTACAGAAAAGGACTGACTAATACAGCAAGAAATGGGATTTTGTAAAACAGCAGCTCTGTGTAAGAGTGCTGCCTTGGTCTTTTTCCCAGGTGAATGAAGTCATGCTCCAGGGCCTTTCGGGTTCTCTGTTTATAATAGATATGCCAGAGTTTCTCACTAAAATTATTCATCACAGTTTTCTCTGCAACTTTGTACACATGAAAGAAAAATGGTGGGATTATGTAGTGCTCTATTTAAAATATAAAAACTGAAGAAAGACAGACTTTAAAAAAAATGTATAGCCAATTATACAAAGTCCCTTTTAAAGCAAAACTTTTAATAGAAAATATTGAATTTGTTCATAATAGATCACCATAATGTGTACTGCTGGGGAAGCCACTTTGAAACTATAGCTTCACAATCTACTCATAATTTAAAGTAGGTCAACTACAGTCAAGCTACTCTTTCTCTCTCTCTCTAAAAAAAGAAAAGAAATAAACACAAAGCCCGGACCTGAAACTCTACTGAACACCTTTGGGATACACTGGAACAGCGAAGCAGATTCCAACACCAAACATCAGTGCCTGACCTCACTGATGCTCTTGTGTCTTTGAACATTTAATTTCAAAAGCATGGCAAAAAGCATTAATCCCTCCATTTCCTGCTATAAAAGCTTTAGTTCTCCTGGGAAAGCCTTCAACTACATGTTGGAACATAGATGCAGGGATTTGCTCCCTTTTAGACTAAAGAGCATCATTGAGGTCAGGCAGTGACGGTGGGTGACAGGGTCTGGCTTGTCATCTGCAGTCCAATTCATTTCCACGCATTCAATGGGGTTCAGGTCTGGGCTTTGTGCAGACCAGTCAATTCTTTGTACAATAGCTACCTGTCATCACAGACTGGACTGGAATAGCAAAACCTGTTAATTTAAAGGAGGTGTCCTCATACTTTTGGCTATACAATGCACGAGAGAGGACAGAAAGTGTTTGATTATTGCTTCGGCTCACTTGGCTGTAAAGCTGTGGCCACAATACAATGTAGTGAAGGGTTTTGTCACACTACCTTGCCTCTTGCTGGAAAAAGCTGAATTACCATGCTACTGAAAAATGTATCTATTTATTTACCAGTTTTAATTAGTTACTCCCCAAAGCTGACAATGTGGCATTCAAAGAAGATGGCAGGAGACCAAAAAACTAGCATCCATCCTTGAAATGCTTTGTTACGTAAAAGTTCAATGAGATTTTGACCTACTTAATACAAAAAGGCCAATCAGGCTGAAAATGGCTCAATACAATTAGCTAGCTTTGCAAGAGTGGACCATTTCCTGCAAGACACAATATAATTAGCTTACAGCAAGTGGTTGGACCACTTAGAAAGAATTAACTTGAGAAGGCCAATGTAGGTACTACAGCACATTTTTAAAAGGAAGGATCACCCAAAAATGAAAATATAGTTACCATGGCTTGACATTAACACCCTCCAAATGCAGGTGGATTTCAGCAGCGGAGTGTAACGCAATCCTTTGATTTTTGATACATAATGTATATATTTTCAATTGTAGTTTTTTAAAAAGGGATATGAAATAATAAACTAAGTGCAATGTAATGTTTTAAAAAATATAGAGAGTTTACCATACATGGATACTGAAACGTTTCCAATACTCATTTTCCGCAGAATAGATATACGATACCAGCTGTGCTTTCTCCCTCTCCCATCTCTATGACAGCGAGTTGACACACAAACCACACAACTCACTCGTTTCATTTGCTCTGGATGAATATTGTTGCCGTTACAGGGCTTGAATTTCGGTAAGTTATTGAGTTATTGAGGGGTAGTCGTGGCCTAATGGTGAGGGAGTCGGGCTTGTAATCAGAAGGTTGCTGGTTCGATTCCCACGCTGGCAGGAATTGAAGGTGGGGATTGTGAATAAACAACACCCTCTCCACCTTCGATACCACGACTAAAGTGCGCTTGAGCAAGGCACCTAACCCCTAATTGCTCCCCGGGCGCTGTCGCAATAGCTGCCCACTGCTCCGGGTGTGTGTTCACTGTGTGTGTGTGTGTGTGTGTGTGTGTTCACTACTCACTGCTGTGTGTGTGCACTTGGGATGGGTTAAATGCAGAGCACCAATTTCGAGTATGGGTCACCATACTTGACAACACGTCACGACTTTCACTTTTTTTTTTTTTTTTTAGTGTAATACACATAATTGTACTCATTCTCGCAGATTTTGTGCTGAAACCCAATGTGAATACCACATAAAGCCGCTTCTCAGTGCTAAATTGAGTTCTAATTTGGTAGCTTATCGCATATAAACAGTCAAATACACAGAAAATAATGTCAAAATGCCAGTCTTGGCAAGCACTCACGTGACAGCAGCTAATAATATACCTGCTGCAAAATTATGAGTTAATATAATTATTCCCCATCATATCAATGTCAAAATTGTGGCCAATGAAAATGTTGTATGGCTAGTAACTTTGGAAAACCAAAAACGTTAATGTCAAGTGCTGATTGTCACTACCCTGGTTTTGCTCTAAACCAGCAGGACTCTCTTCTGTAGCATACAAATAAATTCTTGATTGATGAATTGGATGAACCGTTTAATTTAAGATCTGATTACAAAGAATGATTAATTCATGAAGGAAGATGTCAAGATTTTCATTCATTGACTGCTTTAATTTTCGGTCAAACAAAGTTATTGTATGGCTTACAAACACCTGGAACATAGTATGTTGTGTGGACGTTTATGATACTTTTATGGTGCTTTTTGAAGTTTCGATGTAAAACAGTAAAACAGATGTTTTCTTCTGTATTGTGATTTGAGTGAAACAGGTTATCTAAAAAGAAAATAAAGTGGGGCAGGGATTTCTTTCTATACATTGGTTGTTGATTGGATGAATGCACATCTGAGAAAGATGGGGGGGGGGGGGGTTAGCTTTACATAACCAAAGTCTGTCATTTGCTGGACAACCGAGTTATGACAAATGAATTAAAAATTTCAAGAAAAAAATTAAACATTCACAGATGAATAGTTCATAAAAAGATCAATAAAACGTAATTAGAAATTATATTTTATAATTTTATGCTGGCTAATTTAAAGCCTGTTCATTGTAGCTGTACAGAAAAAAAAAGTCAATTTTTCTTCCTTTGTGTTCTGTAGAAGAGCTTGCATAAAGGTAAGTAAATGATTACAGAATTTTTATCCTTTTGTGAAGTGTCCGTTTAAGCAGTGCAGAATTTAGACTCTAAAAGCGGCTTCTGCATGTCCACATCACTCATTACTGGTCCATAAAGCAGTCTCTGACATCAAATGCGGATGTTTGAAGGCCAGAGAGATTTACTTGGCAGTTATTTCCATCACTTAGCGGATTTAACACATACCCCAATAAGATTTATAAAGTTACAGCAGCAAAAATAAAGTGCTGACCTGCAATATGTCTCTCCAGTAATGTTCTGCTGTATCTCTGTGATATCAGAAGATGAGTTTGTATCCAAACAGCAATGACAGCCCAAAAGCACCGGACAGGATGGATGGCCAGGCTGATAAGACCACTGTTTGCCCGTCTATCTGACTACGCTGTGCCCACATACCGCTTCAGCTGTTTTTGCGGAAATATTGTTGTGCTTCAAATGATATCACAGCCAAACATGAGCCTGAGTAATGCACCATGAAGATGAACAATGCATAGCTAAGTGGATTTATTAAAGTAATAGTTCACCTAAAATGAAAATGATGTTATTTACTCACCCGTGTGTTACTTCAGGCCCCTTCAGGCAAAAATTCTCCTTTTGTTTGAAATGACATGAGGGTGAATAAATAAATGACAGGAGTTTCATTTTTGGGGGTGAAGTATTCCTTTAATCTGGGAAGGTTGGCTGAAGAACAGTGTGTTTTTAACCAGGCTGGCCTACCGCTGAGCTAAAAAGGATTTTATGAGGCAAATTAGAAAAAATATGAAAGAATATTACAAAACAGTCATCATACATGGCTCTTAACTGATTTTCTGCTTCTCTATGCTGTTGGATTTCGCTTTTATGATTCAAACGCGAGAGTCATTTTTGCAGTCTGAGAGAAAAACATAATCAGCACCGGCTCACTTGCAGTTTCATAACAGCTAATGCTCACACGATTTAAGCTCATTGTTCCAGCGTTCTTTGAGATTACATCGAGCCCGGATGAATCAATACAGTAAAATTGCATTTATTCGTCAAATCCTTTTGTTAGGGAAGACTTTTCACATGTCTGCCTAACATTGCCATCCTTCTGCAAAGAAAAAAACGAGGCAGGGAAGCGGGGGAAAAAAAACCAATGGGGGTGAAGCAGGCATTTAAATCCGGCCATTTCCTGTCACCTTATCTCTAGCTTGTCTTTGTTCCCGTCATTTATACACTTCCTAAAGGCACCCTGCAGCCCCGACCTAATTTCCTGTACCGCTTCCTGAAGGCCTACAGGCTTCAAAACAGGTGAGGAATTCTGGGATGTCAGAAGAAAAACGAGCTTAATATTGTATTTGTTTACTAATGTCCACACACTATACACCAGCTACTAGCATTATCATTAATATGTTACAGGCATTACTTTATATAAAAGGATATGTCATAAAATAAATATAGTCAAGATCGACCGTTGTCACATGATCTTAAGTCCTAATGTTGGGCTGTTCAGTTATAATCTTAACCTAACCCTTCCGGTACAATCTAGAACTGTTCTTTTGTAAACATTTTGTAAAAATGTTTGGAATTGCACACTAACTACCATTTCTATTTCATCACACTGCAAATGAGAATGAGTTGAAATGAAGGCACATTGTGGGGTACAATATTCTGGAAAGTCTGGGTATTCCTTGCATACAGAAAATTTACATACTAAATATGCACGCTAAACAAAAACAGACCGAGCAGTTAGTATGCAAGAATGTGAGCATGCAATCAGAACAGCACTTGACTCTTGTTGGGTTAAAAAAAAAAAAAGGTCTCAACTGATTTGAAAAGACGATCGTTTGCACCAGCTGGTAAAAGCGTGTGGCCAGTGCCGAACTTCCTGCCTCTGCTTTGAATTTGCGCCGTATGTGTATGTGTGTGGAGAGCGGGCTGTTTTGAGAGTCATTAGCAGGTGCTCCAAGCATACAGACAGTCTCTGCATGAGGCTTTCCCTAGGAAGCCAAAGATGAAATGGCACAAATAATGAGGGGCATTATCAATCACTGGCAGGAGGTTGCTTACTCATATCCACACAAGATGAGAGAGCAAGATGGAGGGAGAGAGGGAGAGAAAAAAATCACTGTTTTATTTAACCGTTCAAGGAAGCTTGACATTGGGGACAGCAGTGCTGTGGGTAATATCAGCAGGAGCCCTACAAGATAAAACCATATAACAAAGTCTATCTTACGGCAAGGCAAACAGGTTAAACAGCATGTGGAGCCATGTTAAAAATCTTAAAATACATCCCAGCAGCACAACATTAATTAGAACTTTATCCGTTTGCATAATGTATCTGGGAGGTCATTTCTACAACCCCTCACACACATTTTCTGGTCAACAGCACAAGGAAGAAGAAACGGCAAAGCTTTTGTAACCCACCAGCACGTGACCTATATACCCAAAAAGAGAGCAGACAAAATTACTTCCAACCCCTCGCACCCTTCCAACTACATCATCCACTTCTGTATTTTAGGACTAGATTCCAGAGAATCATGTCAACAACAACAACAACAACAATACACAGGAACATATGTCACGACAAGACACTTAAGTCAAGATCAAGACAATTACGACACCACAGACTCTACCTAATCTCCTTCACATAAGAGAAATATTTTGAATGATATATATATATGACTGTTCCCACAAAGAATATTAAGCAACTGTTTGCAACATAGATGATAATAATAAGAAAAGTTTCGTGAGCACCAAATCAGCATATGATTTCTGAAGGATCATGTGACACTGAAGACTGGAGTAATGATGCTAAAATTCAGATTTGCCATACATTATGCACTATACATTATATCATATTATATTATATTACATTAAATTAATAATATGTAAGTCTTTGGGATGTGCTACAGTAGACTTTACAGAATTGTCAACTCTTGCATAATCAATATAAGATCTTGACCAAAAACTGATGCACCTCTAAACAGAAATGAAATCACAACATTTATTTCAATCAAAAGGTGCATTCATTTTTGGACAAGATCTTGTATTGATAATGCAAGAGGTGAGCACTCTGTAAAGTCTTACACTGAGGTGAAAGTCTGGACTCAGAGGTGCCAATTCAGGAGTGAAATGGCTCTCTGAACCATTTTTTCACAATTTTAACCCTGATGAATCTTGACATTGTCATCCAGGAACATGACCATGATATGTCTTCCTACATGGTTGGTTTAAGATGTGAAAAGCTACATACTCATCTTTTAGGGTTAAAAGAACCGTTTTCAAAACATGCTAGAAACAATAAATCACTGTAATAATGATAGTCATAGACTCTTAAGTTAAATTCCAAACAGCAAAATATTTTTTTTTGGATGGGCAGTGTATATATTAAGCCATACTGTATTTTACATATTCAGTAATGAATGTACATACTGCAACTTTGGTCCTTTTCTTTTTAATGTAAAGAAAGAAATCTATTCAGTGTATTCAAATTCCCCATGTATAATTACAACACAAAGGTGATTTTCATTCTCTTTCAAACACCAGTAAATACATAAAAATTAAAGGGACATTAGAACATAAGCCATTCTGCTATGGTGAAAATTATGTAACCACTACAACCCAGCAGCCCTGACATAATCACAAGCCTGCAGAAACAAGTTCCTAAATCGAGCAAATACGACTTAAGGGTTCAGTACAGTTCAGGCCTG